>CM034354.1:76206724-76415669 GCA_019925275.1 Mytilus edulis | reverse complement strand
TTGTGTGGATCCTTGTTTCAAAATACCGTCTAAACACTGTGTATGTAAATTCGTTGACCCTGTTTTTTTTTATATCGACGTTCAAATCAATTTTCAAAAAAATTGCGTGTTGATATATGTTATTAATCGTTATGGTTCCCAATTTATTTAAAAGAATAGATTAAATAAAAAAGATTCTATATTTTGACTTCTCAGTTTAAACAACTACTTGGTAAATCCAGATATTTAATGCAGTTTGAACTGAAAAGAATTTTTTAAAGCCATTAAAAAAATTTACAAGGTGACTGAGGAAAGCAATAAGGTCAACAAAGGAAATGTTTAATACCATAAAAATTATTAGCCATTGATTGGTTGTCTTCCTCGGGTTACGCATCGAGAGATACAACCAATTTCGGGTATATAATTGAGATGTTCACCTAATATGAAGACAATATTGTCTCGTCTCTTAAGCAGGTGGCAGTTAGGTCCGCTGCTGTATGCCCTGAGGTAATCGGTGCCCTGAGGTAATCATGGTAATGCGTCATTGATTAAATACGCACGAAAATATAGTTCTTATTTAGATAGATCTTAATACCAAATTTTAATTTGACCAAATACCAAAGATGTCAACAAACTTCCCAAATGATTTTATTATTTGTATTCACCGATCGTTCATTTCGTATGTACGTGTAGGGTGGGGATGGCTTGTAAAATTATAAACTTCTTTTTTTTTAATTTTTTATAAAAGTTCAATTAATGATCTGAAGTATTCATTCATGACAGGGTTACCTGAGGTAACCCCAATTATAACAACAAATGCAACCATTAAACTCAAGTCAACTGGGGTAACTTTATATATAATCACATAAACAATACAAATCTATGAAGTCCTACATTCTAAATTAAGAAATTGTGTAATTAAAATATAAATGTATACACTAGCAAAGTATGTACTAAAAATTCTTTCATAACAGGGTAACCTGCGGTAACGCAAACAATAACAGTAAATACAACCTATTTAACTCAAGTTAATTCAGATCACTTTTACATATACATCACATAAACAATATAATTTCAATGAATTCCTACATAACAAAAGAAGAAAGTGGTTTATTACAGCATAACTGCATATACTAGCAAAGTATCTACTAAGTATTTTGTTATGACAGGGTTACCTCAGGTAACCCATAAAATAGCAACAAGTATTATCCATTGATATCAAGTTAACTAAAGTCGCTTTTCCGATATATCACATAAACAATACACATCTATGAGGCCTACATGTAAAATAAAGAAATTGTTGATTACAACATAAATGTTTTCACTAGCAAACTATCTAATAAGCATTCTTTATAACATGGGTACCTGAGGTAACCCAAGACATAATTACAAATATAACCCACTTAACTTAACTGAAGTAAACTGAGATCACCTTTACATGTACATCAAATACACAATACAACTTTCACGAAGTCCTACATTTAAAATAAAGAAGTTTGTTTATTACAATAAATGTAAACACTACCAAAGTATCTACGAAGTATTCATTCATGACAGGGTTACATGAGGTAACCCCAATAATTACAATAAATACAACCCATTCAACTCAAGTTAACTCAGGTTACATTTATATATACCTCGCATACACAATACAAATTTATGAAGTCCTACATTTTAGATTAAGAAATTGTGTCATTACAGCATAAATGCATATACCAACAAATTATCTACGAAGTATTCTTTCATAACAGAGATACCTCATGTTATTTCAAAAATACAACAAATATCCATTCAAATGAAGTTAACTAAAGTCGCCTTTCCTGAATATCATATAAACAATACTTATCTATGAAGTCCAAAATGAAAAAGTAAATGGTTTATAAGAAGTTAAATGTATACTCTGGAAAACTATCTACGACGTATTCTTACGTGACAGGGTTACCTCAGATAACCAAAACAATCACAACAAAGATAACCCATCTAACTCAAGTTCACTCAGGTTACCTTTAAATATATATACATCACATAAACAATACAAATCTATGAAGTCCTACATTTCAAATTAAAAAATTGTGGAATAACAATATGAATGTAAACACTAGCAAAGTATCAACTAAGAATTCTTTCATAGCAGGGTTACCTGAGGTAACCAAAACAATAACAGCAAATACAACCTATTTAACTCAAGTGAATTCAGATCACCTTTACATATACATCACATAAAAGATATAACTTCAAAGAATTCCTACATTAAAAATTAAGAGGTTGGTTTATTACACCATAAATGCATATACATGTACTAGCAAAGTATCTACTAAATATTCTGTCATGCACTGTTACCTCAGGTAACTCATTAAATCGAAACAAGTATTATCCATTCATATCAAGTTAACTTAAGTCGCCATTCCAATATATCACATAAACAATACCCATCTATGAAGTCCCATATTTAAAATAAAGAAATTGTTTGATTACAACATAAATGTTTACATTAGCAAACTATCTAAAAAGCATTCTTCATAACATGGGTACCTGAGGTAACCCCAGACATAATTACAAATATAACCCACATAACTGAAGTTAACTGATGTCACCTTTACATGTGCATCACATAAACAATACAACTTTCATGAAGTCCTACATTTAAAATAAAGAAGATTGTTTATTACAATTAATGTAAACACTACCAAAGTGTCTACGAAGGATTCATTCATACAGGGTTACCTCAGGTAACCATAACAATAATAACAAAGATAACCCATCTAACTCAAGTTAACTGAGGTCACCTTTATATATATACATCACATAAACAATACAACTTTCATGAAGTCCTACATTTGAAATAAAGAAGTTTGTTTATTACAATTAATGTAAACATTAGCAAAGTATCTACAAAGAATTCATTAATTACAGGGTTACCTCAGGTAACCATAACAATAACAAAAAATACAACCCATATAACTCAAGTAAACTCAGGTATCACCTTTAAATATATATGCATCACATAAACCATACAAATCTATGAAGTCCTACATTTTTAAATTAAGAAATTGTGTAATTAAAATATAAATGTATACACTTACAAGGTATATACTAAGAATTCTTTCATAGCAGGGTTACCTGAGGTAACCAAAATCAAATACAACAAAAACAACCTATTTAACTCAAGTTAATTCAGATCACCTTTACATATACATGTACATCACATAAACAATATAATTTTTTTTTTAATGAATTCCTACATTAAAAATGGAGAAGTTGATTTATTACACCATAAATGGATATACTAGCAAAGTATCTACTAAATATTCTGCCATGACAGGTTACCTCAGGTAATCCATGAAATAGAAACAAGTATTATCCATTCATATCAAGTAAACTTAAGTCGCCTTTCAGAAATATCGCATGAACAATACAGATCTATGAAGTCCTACATTTAAAATAAAGAAATTGTCCGATTACAATATAAATGTTTACACTAGCAAACTATCTCAAAAGCATTCTTCATAACATGGGTACCTGACATAATTACAAATATAACCCACTTAACTGAAGTAAACTGAGGTCACCTTTACATGTGCATCACATAAACAATACAACTTTCATGAAGTCCTACAGTTAAAATAAAGAAGTTTGTTTACTACAATTAATGTAAAGACTAGCAAAGTTTCTACGAAGGATTCATTCATTACAGGGTTACCTCACGTAACCATAACAATAACAACAAAGATAACCCATCTAACTCAAGTTCACTGAGGTCACCTTTTAATATATATACATCACATAAACAATACAAATCTATGAAGTCCTACATTTCAAATTAAAGAATTGTGGAGTTACAATGCAAAACTATACAATAGCAAAGTATCTACTAAGAATTCTTTCATAGCAGGGTTACCTGAGGTAACTAATACAATAACAACAATACAACCTATTTAACTCAAGTTAATTCAAATCACCTTTACACATACATCACATAAAGAATATAACTTTAATGAATTCCTACATTTAAAAAGAAGAAGTTGGTTTATTACTCCATAAATGGATATACTAGCAAAGTATCTACTAAATATTCTGTCATGACAGGGTTACCTCAAGTAACCCATGAAATAGAAATAAGTATTATTCTTTCATATCAAGTTAACTTTAGTCGCCTTTCAGAAATATCACATAAACAATACACATCTATGAAGTCCTGCATTTAAAATAAAGAAATTGTCCGATTACAACATAAATGTTTACACTAGCAAACTATCTCAAAAGCATTCTTCATAACATGGGTACCTGAGGTAACCCCAGACATAATTACAAATATAACCCACTTAACTGAAGTTAACTGAGTTCACCTTTACATGTGCATCACATAAGCAATACAACTTTCATGAAGTCCTACATTTGAAATAAAGAAGTTTGTTTATTACAATTAATGTAAAGACTAGTAAAGTATCTAAGAAGAATTCATTCATTACAGGGTTACCTGAGAGACAGGGTTACCTCAGGTAACCTAATAATAACAACAAATACAACCCTTTTAACTCAAGTTTACTCAGGTAGCATATATCTATACATCGCATAAACAATACAAATCTATGAAGTTTTACATTTTAAATTAAGAAATTGTGTAATTACAACATCAATGCATATACCAGCAAAGTATCTACGAAGTATTCTTTCATAACAGGGTTACCTCAGGTAACCACAAAAATAACAGTAAATATAATCAATTCAAATAAAGTTAACTTAAGTTGCCTTTCCTAAATATCATATAAACAATACACATCTATGAAGTTCAAATTTATAAAAAAAAGTAAATCGTTTATTACAACTTAAATGTCTATTCTGGAAAACTATCTACAAAGTATTCTTACATGACAGGATAACCTCGGGTAACCATAACAATAACATCAAATAAAAAATACAAATCTATGAAGTCCTACATTTTTAAATTCAGAAATTGTGTGATTAAAATACAAATGTATACACAAGCATAGTATCTACTAATATTTTTTTTCATAACAGGGTTACCTGAGGTAACCCAAGCAATAACAGCAATTACAACCAATTTAACTCAAGTTAATTCAAATCACCTTTACATTTACATCACATAAACAATATAACTTCAATGAATTCCTACATTGAAAATGAAGGAGTTGTTTTTTTACACCATAAATACATATACTAACAAAGTATCTACTAAGTATTCTGTCATGACAGGGTTACCTCAGGTAACCCATAAAATAGCTACAGGTATAATCCATTTAAATCGAGTTAAGACAGATCGCATTTTCTAAATATCGCGTAAGCAATTTACATCTGTGAAGTCCTACATGTAAAATAAAGAAATTGTTTGATTACAACATAAATGTTTACACTAGCAAACTATCTAATAAGCATTCTTTCATAACAAGGGTACCTGAGGTAACCCCAAAAATAATTGCAAATATAACCCACTTAACTGAAGTTATTTGAGATCAACTTTGCATATATACCCCATAAACAATATAACTTCAATGAAGTCCTACATTCAAAATAAATAAGTATGTTTATTACAATTAATGTAAAGACTAGCAAAGTATCTACGAAGTATTCATTCATGACAGGGTTACCTCAGGTAACCCCAATTATAACACCAAATACAACCCATTTAACTCAAGTGAACTCGTGTAACATTTACATATAATCGCATAAACAATACAAATCTATGAAGTCCTACATTTTAAATTAAGAAATTGTGTAATTACAGCATAAATGCATATACCAGCAAAGTATCTACGAAGTATTCTTTCATAACAGGATTACCTCAGGTAACCCAAAAAATAACAACAAATATAATCGATTCAAATCAAATTAACATAAGGTTGCAGTCTTGTTATTGACTGCTCCATAGGCTCACATGCAAAACAGCTGATCTTAGAAAAAAATTCATGTTCATATCATGGATGTACCAAAGTGACATTGTGATTTAATTGAAAAAAGGGGTCTTGCCACGAAGAATAAAACGTTACGCAATCCTGAAGTCAACTCATTTTTTCTACTTTCTGTTTGCTATTTTTACTAGACCTCACCACTTCAAGTAAACATGATATCCTTCCACTTTCCTGGAATGATATCCCCAAAAGATGCAAGATTTTTTAAAAAGTCTATATTTATGTTTCCATTCACCATAAACCTATAAACAAACAGAAAAAAATGAGTTCAGAAAAAAATTCAGTCTACTAAATTATCTGTAAATCTCATTCTTGTCTATCTTTATGAATAACCTGACCATGCACAGTTGTACAGTGGTTCCTGAGGTAACCTGACCATGCACAAGAGTACAATGGTTCCCTGAGGTAACGTGACCATGCACAGTTGTACAGTGGTTCCCTGAGGTAACCTGACCATGCACATTAGTACAATAGTTTCCTGAGGAAACCTACCATGCACAGTAGTACAATTGTTCCTGAAGTAATCTGACCAGGCACAGTAGTGCAATTGTTCCCTGAGGTAACCTGACCATGCACAGAAGTACAATGGTTCCCTGAGGTAACATGACCATGTACAGTATTTCAATGGTTCCCTGAAGTAACCTGATCATGCTCAGTAGTGCAATGGTTCTCTGAAGTAACCTGACCATGCACGGTAGTCCAATGATTCCCTAATTACTTACCATGCACAGTAGTACAATTGTTCCCTGAAGTAACCTGACCATGCAGAGTAGTACAATGATTCCCTGAGGTTACCTACCATGCACAGTAGTAAAATGGTTCCCTAAAGAAACCTGACCATGCACAGTGGTGCAATGGTTCCCTGAGGTAACCTGACCATGCACAGTAGTACAAAGATTCATTGAGGTAAACTCACAATACACAACAGTACAATGGTTTCCTGAGGTACCATGACCATGCATAGTAGAACAACGTTTCCCTGAGGAGACTTGAACATGCACAATAGTACAATGGTTCCCTGAGGTTACCTGACAATGCCCAGTTGTATAGTTGTTACCTGGTGTAACATGACCATGCACAGTAGTACAATGATTCCCTGAGGTTACCTACCATGCACAGTAGAACAATGATTCCCTGAGGAGACTTGACCATGCACAAGAGTACAAAGGTTCCCTGCACAGTAGTACAATGTTTTCCTGAGGTTATCTGACCATGCCCAGTTGTACAGTGGTTCCGTGAGGTAACATGACAATGCACAGAAGTACAATGGTTCCCTGAGGTAACCTGACCATACACAGTAGTACAGTGGTTCCCTGAGGTAACCTGTCCATCCACAGTAGTACAGTGGTTCCCTGATGTAACATGACCATGTACAGTAGTGCAATGGTTCCCCGAAGAAACCTGACAATGCACAGTAGTACAATGGTTCCCTGAGGTAACCTGACCATGCACAGTAGTACAATGGATTCATGAGGTAACCAGACCATGCACAGTAGAACAGTGGTTCCTTGAAGTTACCCGATCATGCACAGTAGTACCATGGTTCCCTGAGGTAACCTTACCATGCACAGTAGTACAGTGGTTCCCTGAGGTAACCTGGTCATGTATAGTAATTTACAGATGACCTGAGGTAACCTTGTCATGTACAGTAATTTACAGATGACCTGAGGTAACCTGGTCATGTACAGTAATTTACAGATGACCTGAGGTAGCCTGTCCGGGAAAAAAAAGAACATAGATGTAATCTGGACTGACTAAGCTGACGAAGGAAGTTATGAACATTCAATTGTGGTAACCTGAGGTTTGTAGAAAATTAGCGTTTTGCAAAGTTTATCTGTGGTAACATGCAGCTGGTACAATGACCATGAAGTTGTGACCTTAGGTTACCTCAACATATTCTTATATACAGAGGTATTCTGAGGTTACATATTTATATACAGTAGTTAAGAAATGACATTAGTTAACATGTGCACTTGGCCATGTATAGAAATGCAGAAGTGCCCTGAGGAAAACTAAAAAAATAGTGTTTTGTAAAGTTTATACAAAGTGTGGTAATACAAGTATGTGCAGTAATACAGAGTAACCTCACCATGTACAGCAATACAGAGGTAATATTAGGTAACCTCACAATGTTCAATCATACAGAGGTGACCTGAGGTAACCTCACCATGTGAGCAATCATAGATATGATCTGAGATACAGGAAATACACAGTAATTTAGAGATGACCTAAGGTTATCTGACCATGTACAAAAGTCCACTGGAGATGTGAGGTTTTTCCTTGAAAATATCCAACATCTCTCAAATAAGATTGATAAAGACAATTAACATTTAAAAAAAAGTTATATACTATATAACCTGTGCTTGTAACTACGTTACTTTCAAAGTAATGTCAAATGGAAAAAAAATAGATTACTGTTCGTACTACAATGTTTCTCTTTTTTAATACTAGTGAATAAAATCCTTAAAGTGTGTACTGGCTGGTCATCATCGCGTATGATACGATTTTGATACTCATACACAGTTAATGAATATTATGCATGAATATAGATAAGATCAGCACGTGTAGCCATAGACTGAGAGTTGTAGATTTGTAGTGTAAATATATAGATGCCGTTTATAGAATACAAAATTAGATCAGAAACATAGTTATTAAAATTGAGAAAGGAAATGGTGAATATGTCAAAGCGACAACCACCCGACCATAGAGCAGACAACAGCCGAAGGCAACCAAAGGGTCTCCAATGTAGCGAGAATTCCCGCAGCTGTAGGTGTCCTTAAGCTGGCCCCTAAAAATATGCATAATAGTTCAGTGATAATGGACGTCATACTAAACTCCGAATTATAGACAAGAAATAAAATCATACAAGCCTAACAAAGGCCAGAGGCTCCTGACTTGGGACATGCGCAAAATTGCGGCGGGGTTAAACATGTTAATGAGATCTCAACCCCCCCCCCCCCTATACATCAAGCCAGTGTAGAAAAGTAAAAGCATAACAATACGCACATTATAATTCAGTTCAAGAGAAGTCCGAGTCCGATGTCAAAAGATGTAACAAAAGAACATAAATAAAATGACAATAGTACATAAATAACAACAGACTACTAGCAGTTAACTTACATGCCAGCTCCTGACCTCAATTAAACTGATTGAAAGATTATGTGTTCATCATATGAATATCAGGCACAATCCCTCCCGTTAGGGGTTTAGTATCATACTATCATAAAATATATGAGAAGAACATAACCCGTGTCATGCCAACAACTGTTTTTTAGAAATAGATGTGTTTAGTTCCGATTCAAAGACTCTATCAGTGAATCAATATTAAAGCCAAAATATGCAATCTTTAATGACCTGACAACAGTATCGTAACTATATCCCTTTTTAATAAGTCTATTTAAAGGTTTTGTTAGTTTCTGAGGAGAATACTGACATTTTTGTTCTTTATTTAGAATACTTCCATAAAAAATTGGATGTGAAATACTTGAACGTATAAGATGTCTGCATGTTGAGTTATATTTACGAATTATTTCCTTATACTGATGATAAAATTTAGTAAATGTTTTGACCAGTTTGTGATATCGAAAACCCTGGTGTAATATTTTTTTAGTAATACATAAATTTCTCTCGCTAAAATCTAATTCGTTGTTACATACACGAGAGAATCGTACAAGTTGAGATATATAAACACCATTTAAGATGATGACAAGGGAACGTCACCATCTACAAATGGATAATTTACAATAGGAAATGAAAAAACATCTCTCTTATCAACAATTTTTGTATTAATCTTCCCGTTTATGATATAGATATCAAGATCGAGGAAAGGGCAGTGGTCATTGTTATCATTAGCTTTAATTAAAGTAAGTTCTACAGGATAAATTTCTTTAGTATACATACGGAAGTCGTTATTATTGAGAGCCAATATATCATCCAAATATCTAAAAGTATTGTTGAATTTTTGTACCAAATATTATTTAGATGGGTCTTTGCTAATTTAAGTCATAACTTGTAACTCATAACAATACAAAACAGGTCCGCAATAATTGGTTCACAGTTAGTCCCCATTGGAATTCCAATAACTTGACGATGTACGGAATCTCTAAAAATAACAAAAATGTTATCAAATAAAAATTCAAGCGCATAAATAGTATCAAAGCATGTCCAATTGACATAGTTCTTTTGTTTATTGCTACTAAAAAATGATCGCAAAGAGTTTGAACATATGTACTCGCATTCCGACTTTTTAAATGCCCAGTTAATTAGGGATGTGATTTTTTTCTCAATAAGAATATGAGGCAAAGTGGTATATAGGGTAGAAAAATCAAAACTTTGAACAGATTTAAACTCACCAATGCAATTTATCAAGTACTTCCAACGAGTTTTTGACACTCCAAAAGTAATTAATTCCACTATTTTCAAAGGCCTTATTTGAACAATTTATTATCAGGTTTTTTATTGTACCAAGTGTACAGTAAGTAAAACAGACAATTTAGTAGTTGAACAATGGACAGTGGCGGGTCCAGGGGTGTTCTGGGTATAGGAACCCTTTTTTTTTGGAGATCAATGCATTTGAATGGAAACATATAGTTGGAACCCCCTTCTTGTGTCCTGGATTGGGAACCCCCTTTTTTTTAAATGGATGGATCCGCCGCCGCCCCTCATGCAGTCGGACAAGATGGACTGATTTTCATTAACCTATCTATTAAATGTTATCGTTTTCTACTTATGTTACTTTAAAAGAAGTAACCAAAATCAATATATGCGTAATCTGTCCATATGTAAGTGTCATATATTACCAAACACAATGATAGTCAAAGTTTCAACAGGACATTCACGAAACTTAGGCAGCAATCATTTCATTTTCAGGGGGGGCTATGATTTTTTAAAGTTTGTTTCTAATTGTTCTGCCACTATATGTAATGCTAAAATTGAAATGAAAGAAAAAAATGTTTTCGACCTGTCTCCAAAATATTGTCTTTCGCCGAAGAAAAAAAATCCATAACCCCCCCCCCCCCCCCCCGAAAATCAAATGTTTGCTGCCTATATGATGTGTGGATAACTTTTATTCTTTAATAGTTAGTTTAAATAATTATATATACATTTATTTACATAAGTCTCTATGAAACCAGTTTTTGACAACTATTATTATAAAAGTTTAAATCGCCATTCAAAAAGTGTTTTCTTTTTAATTATTTTAAGTCATTTACGTTTCACTAAATAAAAATCTGTTCACGTTGCACTGATCACAAATAAACCAAATATTTGGATTTTTTTCGTGAATTATTTGTCGTAACTTATTGTAAAAAATTGTATGTGTTCCTGTTTTCTCCTATTTTTCGCACATATACTGTCAGTCGAAATAGAAAGTACAATGATGTATTTTTAGTTTATTCTATTTTTAGATCATGTAATTACTACGCATATGGGCACTTTTGCCACGATTACCTGAGGGCACCGATTACCTCAGGGCATACAGCAGCGGACCTAACTGCCATCTGCGTATTGTACACTGAATACAAAGGTCTTGCTAAAATCCATTTTTTTCCTTATCACTGTATATATTTTCACGAAACTGAAAGTTGCGACTTATATATATAGCGATTCATATCTACTATTCACCCACCCACCTTATACCTTAAAGCATTTTAGTATGTACTTTAATGACAGGGGTGAACATCTAAGATATCCAACAACTGACCAAAGGGAGCTAACTTCAGCAATTATATGCCACTGTCTAACTTTGAAAAAAGAAAAATTTTAAAAGGCCTCGACATAAAAAAAATTCGATGAAACCACCAACCTTATTTATGACAAAAAAGAAACAGAAAACAAATATGTAGACACCAATGCACTAAACCCACTTAATTACTGGCTCCAGACCTCGGACCATCCTTTTATACATAATGTGGCTGTTTAAAACATAGTGACTTCAATGGAGATGTCTCATTTGCACTCATACCACATCTTCTTATTTATAGTGAGCGGTCTATCCTCGCCTAACCACAGGCACTGGTGTTAAGTAACAAAACACTACTGTTAACGTTGGTTATAAAAATGAACATAATATCGGCAGGATGCTTAAAAAATTTACATAGAGACAAAAACCCTGTGCATGTAAACTAAGAGCAGATAGATAATTAGTAAAAAGAAATGAACTTGAATATGATGATTCATAATTTAAAGTCATTTTCAGCTTATATAGAAACTGAAGTGTTATGTGCTAGTATACTGGAGCGACACATTAAACTTGTACAAAACTGAATAACAAATTTTAAACTTGCTTACTATGTAAATTTGATTAATTCAGAATGTGAATACTTGCAATACCAATACATCCAATCCCTAAATCACACACAGAGACAAACATACATCTTTCCCATTATTTACTAACGACCAAATGTTATCATAGAACATTAAAATGTTTGATGTAAAACAAGATGTTCTGAATTTAGATAATTTAAGTGTAGGATGCTGATAAAAAAAACCGCATGATTCTTTACCGGTTTAAATCGATAAATGTTTTGACACGGTCCCCATAGTATTTATACCTTAGCGTTGAATATAGTATACCTTTTCGTAACACATCTAATTAGATAAATTAGAGTAACTAAGTGTTTATAACAATATTGATCTTACCTTTTAGTGTTATGCTAGAACAAGTGCATATATTGTCTTCCTACTAATGCACAACACATGTTACACATTGTCACGTGTGTTTATATGTTTAATCAATACATGCACTATTTTGTCCTTGGCACAGTAGTTTATGTTCAAAATGATGAATTAAAAACTGTATTGATAAATCAGCGCTAAAAGAAAATAATTTGCATTTTATGAATTGCCAAATCTACCAATTTTAAATTACTATTTCGCTTTTATATGCATATGGATCCATGTGGTTTTCCTATGTACTTCTGGAATCTTTTTTATAATTTTGTTATCCGTAACTTGATAAATTTTGCCCTTTAGATTTTCATGTTGATAGACGATGTTATGTATTGTCCCTGTTGCATTTTCTTTTATTTCATTATCTAGCAGTTACTGTAACATATAGTACATACTCCTGGCCAATGTTTTTATACTGTATGATTTGGACTTTTGTCTTTGGTTTGCTGCCTCGCTGGCGATAGCAATCACCTACTTGTATTCATGTATAGGAAATCGTTTTCTTTTTAAATTATTGTTACTCATTTTTATTCATATACATCGTTTTGAATAGTCTTTAAATGTTTGCCGCTGGACGATTTAAAAATGTTAATGATGTTCGTTTGCTACTAGTTTATTCCTTTTTCGTCTTTTAAACAAATAAAATCAAGTTGTTTAATAGTAAGGTGTAATAAGAATTAGTATTCCTTTATAAATAGTGTGGTTTCGTAAAAAACAAGTCAACAGTCGGTCCAAGAAACCACTATAAATGTTATTCCTGCTTACATGACGAAGATCTTCATTCCTTGGGAAATATTCGAAATCTCTCAAACCTATCATCACTGACGATTTTAATATTATCAGTATTAACTGTACTGGAGTTATTATTTAATGTGAATAAATTAGTCCGTTTGGATGAGAGAGAACAGAACAGAATATTGAATTCGAACTGTTATAGTCCTCATGTATTCGTCAACTCTTTTGCTATATATTAAACAAGAAAAAAATAATAGAGGAGAAATGTGTGGATTATTTTTAATCAAATTGGTATAAAAAAGAAGCAGATTTGACACAAGTTTATTTATTCATATAAATTTTTGCGAATGGTTTTAATTACTTACAATATTAACAAAATTAATGTCTTATGTTTTATCATTAAATTTGTAATATAGTTCAACCAAATTAAAATGTTTAAATATATTATTCATTTGCACATCAGGAGAATTCTAAAATAACCCATGAAAAAGTGGAATTTGGATAAACATTAATGTCACAAATTAAATTTAGCTAAATCTCTCACTTGTATGACAGTGGCATACAATTCCATCAAATTGATAACGATGTGTGAACAAAATAAACAGACATAACAGGTAAACACGTCAAAATAGGGATTCAACAGTCAACATTGTGTATAATCTTAATCACAATAAAACAAACAAATATGTTACAAAGAAACACAAAAAGGAATATAGACTAGAACATAAACAGAAATGAAAGACAATAATACACAAATTTACCATAACACAATGACGGGATGTATAAGTACCGAACCACGTCATAGGATATTACCAAAAATTGACTAAACAGTAAAAGTAATATTAAGAAAGACAAATAAAAGTATACCATGTATAGATTATCAGGTTTTCTACACATTGATATCGTAAACTATCAGCCACGAGCCACAGTGTAAACCTTTTTGACGAGTGAGCAAAGCGAACGAGCTAAAAAATCGCATTATGTCGAGCGGCTGATATTTTATACGATATCTATAAGAAAATCGATTATCTTTTTATTCTTCTATTACTTTTTTCCCTCTTCCTAAGACAGTTTTACGCTTGACAAAAGCAAGCTTGATAACGTCTCCTCTCGCATTGTGACGTCTCTGATAACTTCTCTCACATTGTGACGTCGCTAATAATGCCTGG
This sequence comes from Mytilus edulis, assembly GCA_019925275.1. Classification (NCBI taxonomy): domain Eukaryota; kingdom Metazoa; phylum Mollusca; class Bivalvia; order Mytilida; family Mytilidae; genus Mytilus; species Mytilus edulis. The sequence goes on along the minus strand of CM034354.1, from coordinate 76,401,190 downwards.
TTTCGTTTTGAAGCCTTGAAACGAGAATTACGGAGCGAGAGAGCTGTAACACTGAGGTTTACTGTGCGTTTTGTTGTGTGATTGTATGGTAGGTTGCAAACTTACAAATCTTGACATTACCATAATATAGTCATCCTTACTGCATAAAGTCGTTCAGAGATAATATATCTAAATTATTTATTCCTAATTCTATCCATAAATGGACCACATGCTTCTATCTTTCTCTTTATCTGACCTTTAGCAGATGCTTATATATGTATTAAACTGATCCTCCACAGACGTAAACACATAATGGTATCACGTATTTTCTGCACCAGATGCGCATGTGGCAATCAATATCTCTTCAGTTATACTCAAAGCCGTCATATTGGAAAATCCAAAGCATAATAAAAAGATGAACCAAAAAAGGAACCAAAAAATTAGAGCAAAAGATGTCTTTAAGTAAACTATATTATTATAAGGTTATAGCAACAGCGATTTCATATGAATAAATAATTATTTATTCTCATTATCAAAACATAGCCACTCAGGCAGACCAATTGTTCAGTCGAAATTCTTGTCCGAACGACTGTATCACAACTTGTACGTATTTACTCCTTGAAAAAGTCTTAAGAATTTTTTTTTTTTTTAAATTTCAAACTCTATTTGTCCAAACTATGAATTTCTTAAAAAAAAAAAATGCAGAAAATTTTCGATAATAAACCAAAGAAAATACAATAATAAAAAAATAACAATGAAAATATATATAATATTACACAAAGGGTTAGAAAAAGAACAACAGAAAACACATTTTATATCCCCAAAAAATTCTCTCTTTACTTCAACTCTAAAATCCACGCAGCTACCAACTAACAACGTAAGAAGGACATTTAACGTTAATAATAACTCTACCCTATATATGATATGTATAAAAAAAGAGGATGTGTACTAGTATGATTGACAATGAGACATCGCTTCAAAAGAGACCAAATGACACAAACATTAACAAATGTAGGTCACGGTACATCATTCAACAAAGACCAAACTCATACCGAAAATCAGCTATAAAAGGCCACGAAATAACAAACGGCTGAATTAACGTACAAAAAAATGAACGAGAAACAAATGTATTACACAGCAACAAACAAAAACCACTGAATGACAGGCTCCTCACTTGGGACAGGCACATATATACAGAAAGTGGCAGGGTTAACCATGTTAACCAGCGGGATCCCAACCCCATTAACTAAGGACATTGATGTAACTATACATTGAACGATAGATATAATTCAGTTGAAAAAGGCTTTATTAATTTACGTTTTTTGATTGAGTTAAGCCTGCCAATTGATATTTTATCGTGAGTTTTTCTATGTTGGGATGTTATGCTATTGTTTCAGAAAAAGGGAGAAGGTTTGGTACCATTAAAATGTTTAATCCCGCTGCAAATGTTTGCACCTGTCCTAAGTCAGGAATCTGATGTACAGTAGTTGTCGTTTGTTTATGTAATTTGTACGTGTTTCTCGTTTCTCGTGTTTTTTTATATAGATTAGACCGTTGGTTTTCCCGTTTGCATGGTTTTACACTAGTAATTTTGGGGCCCTTTATAGCTTGCTGTTCGGTGTGAGCCAAGGCTCCGTGTTGAAGGCCGTACATTGACCTATAATGGTTTACTTTTTTAAATTGCTATTTGGATGGAGAGTTGTCTCATTGGCACCCAAACCTCATCTTCCTATATCTATTGACTCATCAGATGGATACAAATAGAAATACATCTAACATAACTCAGAGTGGACAGGGTTTTGGTTAAGCTAAATTGTTAAATTTAGTTCAGTAGCAGATTGAAAAGCATCAGTTGAAAAACCACAAAGGTTAGTGAAAAGGTGATTTGAAAGCATCTAGTTAAATATACGGGTACAATTGAATTCCGTTTACCATCTTTCCTTTACTTCTTTCTATTAACCAAATGAAAGTCTAATAGTATTAATGAATCCTCTTGAAAATATCATATGTTTACTCAAAATAACGGGCAACCATTGATAGAGCAATCAAATCATATAAGATATATCTTAATGCATTAACATGTCTTTGTCTATGTCTCTATCTTTTTACACTATTATGGTCCTCCAATACGTGATGGTGCCTCCTGAATAATTCTTGGTTTCACGCTTGGCAAAATTTTCATACCATATATACTGCTGTGGCTTGAGTTCGCTAAGATATATTGTTCAACTAGCTGACATATGCATTCTTTTCGTTTCCACATTCCGTGTCGGTTAGAGGCAGAATTTGGCAGATCTTTCCAGTGAATTATATCATGGGAATAGTATGCAATAGTAGCCAAGATAAGGTTATCTGCCCAGTCCTATACAAAAAGAAGTATAATCACACAAATACCGAACTCCGAGGAAATTTAAAAACGGAAAGTCTCAAAGATCAAATTGCAAAAGCTCAAACACATAAAACAAATTGATATCAACTGTCATATTTCTGAATTAGAACAGGCAATTCATATGTAATGAAAGGTCGATTAAACCTAGTTTTAATACTAGCTCAACATCTCACTTGTATGACAGTCCAATCAAATTCTAATATTAAATGATTACTAGTATAACGTTCCGTTTTCATATTTACTTGGAGCTTAGAATTTTTATTACTAGAATTTACTTTTAACGTTACGTAAACGAAAAACATATTTACTTTTATTTGTTACGATATACACTTTTGACTTGATTTATGATCACAAATGAATTCATCAATAATAATTTAATGTTTGAAAAGAATGCATATTATCACATTTTAGTAAATAATGTCGAGAACTTGAACGCAACCAGTCACAAATAACTTATATATTTATGTGGTCAAATCATTCCATATGAGTGAGAGTGAGGTTGAATATTTGTCTATATAAAGATAAATGCCATCAATTACAACTTGCTAAGTTTCGATATGTTTTTGCATCTATTTCAATCGTCCATCATCAATTTCGTCGTCTGTAGTCCGGCAAAACATTTAATGTTTTTCCTCAACGTCTTATTGTCTTTATAGGAGAACACAATACCCACTACTTACAGATTACTAAACTAAAGAAAGCGCACAAATCCCATTGTACACGGTCTACACGCTGTCGCTTTAAATACATAATATTCATATACATGTATAGGATGCAAGATAAAACGATATACGCCCATGTTTTTTTTTTTATAATTTGCTAGCTTTCCGTTAGTAACACTTTATTATGTTCGAGTCCTTATCATGGATTTAGTATATGCCGCTATATCATAAAAAGTAAAATCACAAAAATACTGAACTTAGAGGAAGATCAATTTGGAAAGTCCATAATCACATGGCAAAATCAAATAACAAAACGCATCAAAAACGATTGGACAAAAACTGTCATATTCCTGACTTGGTAGAGGCATTTTCAAATGTAGAAAATGGTGGATTAAACCTGGTTCTATAGCGCTAACCCTCTCACTTTAATGACAGTCTCATCAATTTCCGATATTTTTACATTGATGCGTTAAATAAACAGACACAATAAATATAATAGTCAAAATATGGGTACATCAGTCATCATCGTTTAACAATTTTAAAAGGAACAATTTAACAGAACACATAGTACTGTGTCATTTTATAGTCCTTTAATATTGCTTTTTTAACATGTTCGATTCTATACAATTCTAATTTAGAACTTTTACCTGATACGCCTCTATGGTGACGTCTGGGATATTTTTATACTTAGTCTGTAGATACAGCAAAAATGTACAAATTCCTAAAATTGTAATACAGTGTACATAAGTTACAGAAACTTACGTTCTAAGTATATATGCTATAAATTTCATATGAATATGCAAGAGTTTGTGTATATGCAATATGTTTATACAATTGAATCAATGTTATAAAATTATACATGAATTTATACTTAGAAAAACTGTGTCTTTTGCTTTCCATAATAATTCTTAAATTAACTCGAAAATGTCAACAACACGTAATGTTTTATGTATTACTGTTATTGCAGTATTCGTTTCTCCCGCTTGGATTATGTTAAATTTGAGTTTATAGTCATTTGTAAGATAGTTAAATACAGTTTATTTACACTTTTCATGTTCTTTATTTGATTTTTTATGTTAATGCCATTGGTCCTAATATTTCTTCGACGTTAAAACATAGACATATGTTATATAGCTTTTCGTAGTTCTATATCGATGTATAATTAAAAGTCTTTGCACACGTTCCAAACACAAACCCATGATAAAATCAGACCGTAGGGTACACCGAAAGGGTAAGCAGATCCTGATCAACATGTGGCACCCGTCGTGCTGCTCATGTTATTACAAACCCGGTAAATAGTCCAATAAAACTGGTCTAAAACCACAAAACGAAGGAAATCTAAACACTTATAGTATTTTAAGTACAAGACGTGCGAAACTAATCATGGGTTGTGACACAGAAGTAGATATACGTCTTACGCTTATAAATGACATAAATATACTTGACAAAACGGGGAAGATGTGATAAAAATCATTAGAGATTGACAATAAGGAATTCATATATTCACTTACCTTGCAAGGGTTTGTATCATAACGAATAACTACAATTTGTGGTACTGTTCTTTGTGTCCAATACTGATTTTTTGTTAAATCAAATAAGCATGTAAACAATGATACAAAATAATCAACTTAGAATTCTTAGAAATGCCCACCATTAAATCAACATCTCAAATCAGAGATGTTAAAACAATTAAAATGCTGAAATACATGAATTTAATGTTATTGCAATAAGCGAGCAAATATATAACAGAGTGGTTACTTTTCAGACTCTGTTGTGCTGTAGATTGTTGTCTTAAAACTATATTTCAAAGTCTAAATTTTCGATTGTGGTATAAATATTATAACCACTGCTGACGAAGGATCTATCATATTAACTATTGATCAACATAATTAAATATATAAATCTGGGTATGAAATTATATCCTAATATTTACGATGAAGTTATCTTTATGTTTAAGGTCACAACAAATGCATTTGACAAGTCATGTATGCTTTGATTAATATTTGCAGTACCAGGTGTATTTGATCAAACTAAAGCATGGTACTTATTTATATGTGCAGATAAACCGAAACCTGATGCGTCAACAATTCATAGAGCTCGTGGTAATGTTTTGACATAAGACAATATACAGATATAGGAGATGTGGTTTGAGTGCCAATCAGACAACTCTACATCCAAGTACTAATTTATGAACGTAAACCATTAAAAGTCAAGATACGGCCTTCAACACAGAGACTAGGCCCATACAGATATGTCTGGTACATGTAAGTATCATTATGAATGATACAAAGTCATGCTTGGTATAACATTTAGCCCCGACCGTACAAGGCATAAACTTGTACACATTCGACACGAACACAAGTAAGCCGACGATTAAAAAAAGGATACTTGAAATATTCCAAGTGGTAAATTGTCATAGAATATCAAACATTTCGATTTCTTGTAATGGGTCACAAGTATATTCCACAATGTCGTTTCAATATACTTCTTGCGAGCTGAAAAACAAAAATAATATTGATACAATACTAAAAATATAATTCAAATTGAAAAGATAAATGCGTAACTACTTATTCAATTATTAGAAACACAATCGCGGTAACAGATACCGATGCAACTTTATGATTTGAAAATAAGTTTCAATACATTAAATAATGATTTCAAAATCTCTAAATAAATATAAAAATCAATGGGCAAGTCAACATTCCTCAAAATAACACTCACAAAAGTTAGAGAAAGACTAACGTATTGGAAAACAAATTCATTTTACATTTACAGTTCGGACCAGCAGTACGTCTTTTCTAAACTGGCAGAATAGGAGTATCACTACTCATTTATAACCCCATTGCTTTCTATGTTAAAGACTCCTATTCTTAAAAAGTATCATACATGCATTTAAATATAAGAGTGAACATTTACCTTGAACCTCGGAAGTACCAAAACAGTAAATATAGATCAGAGAAACAGGAAAAATGAAACGTTTTTTTATTCAAATTATTAGAAAAAAGTGTTCTTCAAAACTACGCATGAAGGGTTGCAAAATAATAATACAAAAATTTTTGTACCAGAGGAGCTGCTGGCAACCTCTTGTTATCTGTTCCCAACTTTGATTCTGCTTTCTTCCAATCATGTTGATTGTGTATACTGAGGGAGGTGTACAAAACACAATTAAATTGTTTCTGAAAACGTACTCTCAAAACACTACGTTTTAGCCCTTTCTCTGAGGTTGTGTATACCCTTGATAAAAATCTGATAATACAGTTAAATATTGTCTTACCTTTTTCCAAACTGCTCCAACAAACACGAGGTAACAAAATGGAACTGCAAGCATTCCGACCATGATTGGAATCCATATAATCATTCCATTAAACACTTCCCTTTTTGCTACAACATATATTCCATATATACCCACAACCAGAACACCAAACACCACAGAAGCAATTAGCATTCCTATACACATTCGGCGCATTGTAAATAAACCATAACATTTCATACCGGAATATGAATTTAGAGCTTCTGTTGTATCGGAACACATTTCTTCAATCTGAAATAGAATACATTTTTCTTCAGATTGATACTTACAGGGCGAATATATCTCGAATAAATTTCTTTCATGCATAGCAAATCTAAATCAATGATTTAAAGGATAATGAATTAAATCTACATCAATGAATTAAGGACACTCAAGTTCGAAGTATTTGCTTCAGAACCTTTTCATAGACTATTGAAATAAGAAAAATGTATCTTGCTTCTCTTCTGTTGTTTTTTTATAACTACTACGTAGTAATATACGTGACGTCATATATAAGTACTTTTAATTTGAGAATTTAACAGCCAATGACAGTAAGGATAGTCTATTTCCCATACTTTCACCTCGGGGTAACAAACTGCTCTATATCAAACCCTCTTATCTATGTGTTATTCATATAATACCACATTTTGACAAAGTAACACACTATTCATTAACTATTTGTATATCTCCAATACTATTTTAAATAAAATTATAAAAATAAGACTTGCATGTCCTTTGGTTTCTTGATCGATATCCTCAAAGTTAAGGTTGCTGTTTTCAAATTTCAGCCGGCAACCACAACAATTAGGTGAATCGTGATAACCCTTTATATAACCAATAGGCTTTCCGTTGTCATCACCTTAAATGAGTGTATTTAAAACAAGTGCTGTAGATGCATAAAAATATATGTATTTATCATATATACTTTAAAAATTACATTTATGCCTTACATTACACGTTAACTAGAAGATTCTAAACCTATATAATTAAGCGTAAAAACGTTTTGCATCTGTTATAGTATTCATAATTGAGTGGCAGTTCTTGAAATTAATAGAAAAAAAATGGAAAATTGGAAAGAAAGGAGAAGGGAAAAAAACCCTTTTGTCCGGAATATCCAAAAGCACCTTTGACTTTTGATACCTTTCCTGAAATTCTCAAGTCACTACATCTTTTACAAAATTCTTCCTAAAACACTTTACATACTTTCAACCATGCTCTGAATACCCGCGATTTGGCGGGTGTGTTCTAGTTAGAATAAATGTTAGTCCATATTTTGCAGTTAGGGAAACTCCTCAATTTTGAATTATAGCGATCATATTCCAGACATTATAACCGTAAACTTGACCACATAGAGTAACAAAGTGATGAATATGTGAACGACTAGTGTGGCAATAAATGATTATATTTTAGTAAGTTAGATTTTAACGTGAAACAGTCATAGAAAGATACCAAAGAAACATTTACACTAATCGAATTCAAACTTAAAACGCCGTGGCAAAAAAAAAACGTATTAAAGAAACACCACAGAACATATAAATGACAAACACATTTGCAATTGATTTATACATTATAGTTAGATTTACCGAAATTACCAGCTTTGAAAACCAATATACACATGTACGTATTTTTGCCAGAGTAGTCTTTATCGTACTCATACACACTTGATTAGATCCAAGCCAAAAAACTATTTCATATCCATTCCGTCTAATGCGGGGTTCACACATTGCCGATTATTGCTCCCTTTTGAGATCAGACAGCGATACGACGCGAAAAGTGAAAAAGTCGGATTACTATCCTCAATTTTCTGGAATGTCCTATCATTGTCTGAACTCAGTCGTTTAAGTTCGTAACAGATTTCTATGGATCGGGAAGGGTCCGAATATTTATTCGAAGCACCCTGACAGTTAGGTGCGTCCTATAACATTCGGGGAAACTCAGACGATTTTGTCTAGTCCGATTACAATAGTGCCTATGTCGTGACAGATTCTGCTGTATCGGATAAAAATCCTAACAATGTTCTGTGTATTCTGGACGGTGTCCTGTGGAACGGGAATGATCTGGAGACATTTTTAATTGGTTTTTTTCTGCCGATTGAGTCCAGATTACATCCAGATCTTTTCGATTGCGAACCGTTTTTGCCGAAACCGTTACGGAATAGTTCCGTTATTAATACGAAATTCGTCAATGAATTTTTCGAAAAACTAAGGATTTTCTTATCCTAGGCATAGATTACCTTAGCCGTATTTGGCACAACGTTTTGGAATTTTCATCCTCAATGCTCTTGAGCTATGTACTTGTTTGGCTTTTTAAATATTTTAATATGAGCGTCACTGATGAGTCTTACGTAGACGAAACGCGCGTCTGGCGTACTAAATTATAATCCTGGTACCTTTGATAACTGTATACCCACGTCAGAGTCCAGACAATAACAGAATACAATACGACTGAGACCAGACAAAACCGTTTGCAATGCAGACCGTGATAGGATAACGTTCCGACAGTACCTGATCTTTCCCGAGTTTGCCGACAGTTTCGAACGGATAACTTCCGTCAGCGTCGGTTAACTGTCTGGTCACTTTCTGATATCTGTCGAGCTACATTCGGTAGAATCGGGACGCAGTCGTGACAGACTCGGTCGAATTTTACCATGCGAAATATACAAATTGGATTTGAAGCGGATTGAGAACGGGATTATCGGGATAAATTCGCTTGGAAACGGTTGAATATCGACGCTTCCTGAACAATATCGGATTGTTGTCGTGATTAAATTATTTGTTTTACAAATTTTACCTAAAGTTTGAATTTCCATCCACGATTCACAGGATCTTGATCAGACTTTAGACAAATTTTAATGGGGAATGGTCCTGCCAAGAACGGCAGTAAACATCGTGAATGTGTGACCCCAGCTTAAAGGAGCAATTTTTACTTCCTGCATTGTTTCACAAGATCGGCGAAACAGATTCAAAGGAACAAAAGAAAACGGCTTTTTTTGTTTCAGTTTACTTTTAACTTTTGACCAAAAAAAAAAGCAGAAAGAAACTGCAGACTGATAAAGTGTGCCTATTTCAAGTCAGAAGCCTATAATTCAGTGGTTGTCGTTTGCTTATGTGTTACATATTAGTTTTTCAATCATTTGTTTCATATAGTTAAGGCCTTAAGTTTTTCGTATGAATTGTTTTACATTGCCATTTCGGGGCCTTTTATAGCAGTTTATAGCTTTGCTCATTGTCGAAGGCCATACGATTACCTATAGTTAATTTCTGTGTCATTTTGGTCTCTTTTTGAGAGATGTCTCATCGGCAGTCATACCACATATTCTTTTTTATAATTATACTTACATCTTTGAGTCTTTTGAAGACGAAACGCGCGTCTGGCGTAAATATAAAATTTTAATCCAGGTATCTATGATATGTTTATAAGTAGTTTTGTAAATCCTGTTTCTTATTTGTTGTTACTATAGGACTCATCAATTTATTATCTAGCGTAAATTTGTTTCGTGTGCTCTACTTCTATTAAACCGTTACATTTGTTGATATGTCGGTCGTCATGCAACTGAAATATTAATATCATAAGACTTGGCATCAATATCTTTCAGGCCGTGTCTTTATTTAGGTTTTCCCATGTGTTCATACTGTAACAAACGCTACAAAGAAATATACAGCTCATTTCTGTAAATCATTTCGCAAGACGAATGCTCTTTATAAGCTATTCAAAGTCTAAAACAGCAAATACATTGTAAAACTGTAGTGATGCTTCATCACAATACAGCTAGGCATCTTCATTCATACATACATACAAAGTGTGTTCTGTTTTTTTAATATTCTTGTATTTATATGAATGTGTCATAAAGTCTGGTACCAACAAAGTAAAATCACACTGTAAATTATCTTCTGTCTCTTACAATCAATTTTTTGAGTGCAGAGTCCTATAACAAATATAACTTTAATTTGTGTTAATCATTGTAGTCATGATCTAATTAGTATATTAAATCAATTTGATATGTATAATCTTTCAATACCGTCGACTACGTCAAAATCACAACTTTGGAATCCTACCAAATTGAAAAGTCCTATAAATCTGTTAAAATGATTAATAGTCTTATGATATACCAAGTGCAACTTCTTTAGTTTATTTTAAAAAATGGCCTATCATTTGTCCAGTTTTTACGACAAAACTTTAAAATGTTGAAACATTCCAGCAAAACCTTAAGATGACGTATTGATTAACTAGTTGAGGAAGTTTGCTACCTAGTTTCAAAATAACAAGCTATCCATAACACTAGTATATAGTAAAAGAGGATTAATAAAGTAAACAAAAAGAGGGAAATAAATATATAGGTCCGTGAGCTTATTTTCGAGATAAAAGACATTGATATTCTGGCAAGAAAATGTTCTCTCTTGATTTTTCACGGCTTTATCATTGACAAGTTTAAGCTCTAAAAAACTTTTAGAAAATAACTAAGATTTTATAAGACTATTACAAACGGACTACTATTGTGCATGTAAAAGATTTATAAAAAGACAAATTGGGGAGAAGGGGATGGAAGGGGGCTGATGGGCAAAGTTTTTTTAAGACATTCAAATGGATTAAACCAGAGAATTCCGAAAATCTAACTAAAATTCCAAAAGATGAAAAGCGAACATCCTTAACACGATAGACATAGTTCGTTTTTACAATAATTATGTTTTTCTTTAAATGCTTCTTATTAAATAATCGTTTTATCTAAGGGGGTGCACGTGCTTATCATAAAGTTCATAAATTTATTGTGACCACGTATCACTTGTCAGCGAATATTACTTGCTTTGAACCAAACGATTTTGATCACCAATGAATGAAAAGATCCGATGAACCTTCCTGTTTGTAAATGAGTCAATCTCGAATTAACAGACCAGCAACACGTTATATCAATATATCTTTACAATCTAAAACTGTTTCTGCTTATTTTTGACAAATTCAGCGGCTCAACTCTCTTGTTGCAAGTCGTGGGTAATATTCGTAATAGGTCAAACCGAAGTTTTGAAAAAGACTACGAGCAAATGATGGTGGCCTTGGATTATTTATATAAACTAGCATGTTAATCAGTTGAGTGCACCACATATTGGGTCTTATCAATATAAAATTATCATATTATTTGCCTGATATGCATGTTAAACACTATTCCATTTCTAGTTGAGAATATGTCGGTGAACGCGCTTTATTACGATGGTCTTATATAAGCAGATCATCTCTAGAATGGTATTCGAAGGCAAAATCAAGCTGGAACAAACTTAATTGATATTGTCAGCTCATCTGCGAAGCACATAGGATTTAAGAGTAAGACTAAATACTGGTCAACTCAGAGTCAGGGAAATGTGTAAGGGTAATAAAAAAAATATTCCTGTTGAGTATTTCTTGTGTAAAGGCACACTGTTATGAGACTTAAACACCAATTCAATATAATCATTATCGAAGAACTGCACCATTCAACAAGACATGGAATGGACTTAACATCAATTCTCTGTAATAATAGACCAAATATGAAAAATTTTGGCCACATTATTTTTTTTCGATTACTTTTTTTTAAGTTGAAATGGTCTAAACTAACAATCAAATTGAAAAAAAAATCAATAAAAAAAATCTGTATAGTCTGGTTGCCATGGAAACAATGTAACATCATATGTATATATTAGTATAGCAATGAGAAATGGCTAACATTGTATTTTATGGTAAAAATAAGATAAAGCATAACATTTTTTGTTATTTTCATTGGTATAAGAGACCATTTCAATCATTTAAACTGCTAATTGACACATTTTTCGAATAAAAACAGTTTTTTGATACATAAGGTGGTCCACTTAACACAAAAATCGGCATGATTTTTGCCGATTTTTGGCATTTGTTACACCTGATTTTACCGAAAACGCAGAAATCCTCACATAAAAGACTATAAAATATAAAATAATGGATGTTTTGTCAACAAAATGGTGCAAAAAAATTCTTGGGTAAATGTTGCAGAAAGTTGCCAATAGAGGAATTCTAGTCATTATAATTTACTCTGAAATTCCCCCTTTTTTAGGCTCTATTTGTAAACAAATATGTCATATGAATACTTTCATGATAAAATAGTCCGTTCTTATGAAATTTTTTTTTTTTAATGTGTTGAGGGTAATCATATCATATAACATATTCCAGCAATTGAAAATTTCATGCTCAAACTAATCTGGATGTAATTTTGAAAAAATGAGTTATTTCCCCTTTTTGAAAATCTTCGTTCAAGAGATAGAAAAAAAAACTATATTCCACACATAGTGACATACTAATTATAAATGTTGCCTGTCCATTTTTAAAACAATTTTCGGACATAGTTTGTGACATTTATTACTTTGAAATAGCAAGAGCTATCTGCCCAAAAATTTTCAGATGAATTGGATAACTGGTTGTTGGGTTGCTGCCCCTGAATTGGTCATTTTTAGGAAATTTTGCCATTTTTGGTTATTATCTTGAATATTATTATAGATAGAGATAATCTGTACACAGCAATAATGTTCAGCAAAGAGAGATCTACAAATAAGTCAGGATGACTAAAATGGTCGATGACCCCTTAAGGAGTTATTGCTCTTTATAGTAATTTTTTACCAATTTTTCGTATTTTTTTGTAATCTTATACAAAAATCTTATCCTCTAAAACTACTTGGATAGATTTAACCAATCTTAGCCACAATAATTATTAGGGTATCTAGTTGGAAAAATGTGTGCGATAACCCATTCAACCAACCAAGATGGCCACCATGGCTAAAAATAGAAAATAGGGGTAAAATGTAGATTTTGGCTTATAACTCTGAAACTAAAGCATTTAGAGTAAATCTGACAGAATTAAATTGTTTATCAAGGCAATTTCTTTCTGCCCTGAAATTTTCAGATGAATTGGTTAACTAGTTGTTGGGTTGCTGCCCTCCCCCCAGGGAGTTATTGCCCTTTATATTAATTTTTTTTTAACAATTTTCATTAATTTGGTAAAGAGGTAAGGCCAATTTCCCCTCAATTCTTTCCTTTCGATAAGAAAGGTAAATCATGTTTTAAATAGTCCGACAGATGCTAATTATAGTACATTAAAATACGTCACATCATCTATTTCCATACCTTGAACAGGTATTCCAAAAAAAAAAAATAAGGCAAAGACTATTGATTTTTTTTATATTGATTTTATCTAATTGTTAACACCCTACATGCGCATAAGGTACCATACCACGTAACTTGTCAAGACGCCAAATAATATTGAACAAATTAAAATGGGATGTTGTTTTCCTCATTTTGAATATATGTATATCTGTATTTGACCTGGTCTTTTAAGGTTTAATTGTCGATAAGATAAGATAAGATAAGATAAGATCATATATATTTTAACCGGAGAACATCTTACATCAGCTGGCCATAAAACACCTTGTGTTACTAACACATGTTATATGGCCTTTTCTGGCATTTTAACAAATCGACCCGTCGTTGTAATACAGATGCAACAGCTTCTTGATGTTTTACCTACTGGCAATCACGATTTGTAGTGTAATTAATTTGTTCTGTGGTGTTGTCGTATTTTCTGATGACTTAGGTACCGGTGTAGGGACGGTAGTAAGAATTAAGAAATGTTATGTACAGGCACGGGTACTTCTTTAGTTTGACGGCAGTTGTTCCTTGCATATATGTTATCAATGTAAACACATGAATATAAATTAAGTCAAGAGTATGGACAGTCATAGGAATGTACACAATAAGCGTGTTTTTAATAAAATGATTTATACTATATAGTCAAAATGAACCAGAATGCCTCTTATAAATTAAACCAACATCCGAAAAAATATGATAGAAACATTAAAATTTAATATAACAACACAAAAAGGCAAAATGTCTTAACGAGATTCGAACCCTAGCTTGAGTTGTAGTTATATGCTCTACTGATTGAGCCACCGCGTTACTTGACCATAATATTCTTAATAAGGAGCTATATCGGTACAATTAAGAGATGTTACATTTTTTTTCCTTTAAAAAGTTTTTTTTTTTTTTTATTTTTTTTTTTATATTTGTGTTTATTGAAATGTTCTTCTTGGGGGATTCCCTGTTTTTTCCAACCTAAAAACACCCTAAATTCCGCATATTGAACTCTCATCCTTTTTGAGGGTTAAATTAAATATTAATCACACATATCATAATATATGTAAATCGAGATATTGATCAAAAAGCATTTTTATTTTTTGTTTTTTATAGTAAATTTTACTCTGTTGGCACTTTTTCAAAAATTGGCCCTCCTGTGAAAAAAATCCGGACAAATTGGCCCTACCTCTTTTTGTAAATTTTTACAAAATATTTTCCTCTGTAACTAGAAGGGCCAAGTTTATTATAGATGGAGATAATTGTAACTAGCAAGAATGTTCAGTAAAGTAAGATCTACAAACACATCACCATCACCTAAACACAATTTTGTCATTAATCCATCTGTGTCCTTTGTTTGATATGTACACAAGGTGATCGACACAGGCTCTTAAGAGCCTCTAGTTCTTATTCTTGTTTAAAAATATTTTTACAACTGTATCATGTGTATGATATTTATATTGATGTGGAACTAAATGGGTATTGACTCAAACCTTCAATACAAAATGATTTAAAGTTCAAGCAATTTAAAGTTAACATATTTATTAAAAATAACTTGAATACATGCGGAACTTATCATGTTGGGCCAACGACGGTAAGTATCTATAAAGGCAATTATCAATTGTCTATATATATAACAAACAAACAAAAACACTTAAAAGAAAATACCAAAACCTTTTTTTCTTTTAAAAATAATTCAAGTATGAATACGAAAGAACACCAGTAGCAAATTAGCATCTGCCTAAAGTACACTTCATCCCAAAATTACGGTTTTTTAACAAAGATGTAGTATTTTGTCCTTTAACCTTTACTTTAAATTGAATTGAAGAAAAAAAAATAACAAGTCATATGTTCAGTCTTGTTTCAAAAGAGTTTTTACTTAATTACTCAAAGTATACCCTGTAAAATAAAT
Source organism: Mytilus edulis (assembly GCA_019925275.1). NCBI lineage: Eukaryota > Metazoa > Mollusca > Bivalvia > Mytilida > Mytilidae > Mytilus > Mytilus edulis. The sequence goes on along the minus strand of CM034354.1, from coordinate 76,385,837 downwards.
TGATTCTCAAAATCCCCAATTTTTAACATAAAACCCAAATTTTCCATAAATATAATGAACCTAGTAATGAACCCATTTTCTTTATCTCTGTATTTAAAGAAAATCATTTGAGTATCCATACCAAAATTCTTTGATGTTAGTGCCTCTCTATTTCTAATTTTTTTGTGGCAAAAAAAAATAAAAAAATTATGTCACTACCCCCCCCCCCCCCTCTTTTTTTAAGGTTTTCTTGAAGTTTTTTTATTGTCAACAATAGGTCAGTCATTTGAACAAACATATTCAACAAACACCAACATCAATATAACATGATGGTTGGTTTATATGTTTGAAATTGTCTGGTATGATAGCAAACATATGAAAAATTGGCCTACATGAACAGTTTACACCCCTAATATGACCCAATTTGAATTATCCGCTATTGATTTAAAATATGTTTACCCAGAGATATTTTTTCATTAATGATTAGCTAAATACCTAATCTTTAAGTGTAGTGAGTCATGTTTTGGCTATATTTCTGCAAAAAAAATGTTTCAGAGACCAAATTTGGTCGAATTTTACTCTTTTTGCTTAAGATCCAAAGTACCTAAAATAGGTATTAGCTCTGATATTTTATACTGTATTTTACCGTATAGTATTTACTTTAATAAATATATTTTTATAAAGCATATTCTGTTGTTCATTTAATGATAAACTATGTAACGCTATCTGCCATAATAAATGAGCTGTTCATAATTGAAATTTGGTCATTTTGAGGTACATTTTTCCTTGGTTGCTAAGGAAATTTATGTTCCTTAGCAACCGACAAGAAGGACTGGGATGATTAAGATTTTAAACTGATTTTTATGAATAATACAACTAATTTTGATGTTAGAGGTAGTTTTTCTATCACATTATTTTTTTTATGTGGCCAGCTATTGGTTGATGCATACAGAGAATTGATGTTAAGATGCATGTATTCATCAGCTCAAAGATAACAATCCAAATAAGTTAAGGAATATTGTATATGCAACAATGAGATACTACTGGATGCAAATTTCACATTAAAAGAAATTTAGGTTAGTATAAGGCAGATCTCCCTTCCAGTCACCAAATACTGGCACACTAGTGATATCCGTTTTAAAATACCAACCTTAAACGATTATTCGACATATGTATATGGCTTTTATCAATAAATATAATTTGCACGTTATCCATGTTAATGAAAAATGAGGTAATTTTGAAAGAATCTCAGCTTTTATGTTTTGACAATCCCGTGTCCATTTAAAAAAATCCTATATCAGTTGGTATTCCCAATTTGTTATTATTTCCTAGTCAAAACTGGTGCTTGTGGTTATTTCTCTAGTGTACAATATTATCAGAAGCAAAATCTTCTTTATCTTATTTGATCACGAAATATCCAGTTTAGATATGTAAAATGTACTAACACAAAAGCTCCAAAGCAATAGTTGTATATATGAGAAAGTGTTTCTTGACTTACATCTTGCAATTGATAATTAGTACAATCCCGGTCCTTTTTCACGAATGTGACCTACTGAATAAGACCCGTTACCGGTATTGTACTAATATGAAGAAAAAAGGGCGGGTGCCACAAGTAGAGCAGGAACTGCTTATTGTTCAAAAGCACTAGTCATCACCCCAGATTTTTTTGTGAGGTTCGTGTTACTAAGTCTTAATTTTTTTTCTATTTTCTGTTTTGTGTTTAATTCTTTGACTTTGACTTTTGTCTTTTTATCAATGGCGTTGTCATTTTATTTTCGATTAATGATGTTGGATGTCCCATTGATATTTTTCGCCCCTTTTTCAGAAGATTTTTAAAAATTTTATATAGAATGGTTTCATATATAAAAAATGTAATAATCAAAATTAATAAGCTGTTATCAGTAAATATCGCATTGTTTAAAAGCCTGTAGTTCTTTGGTTGTTGTTGAATGGCGTCTATTCCCACCTCATTTGTATAAAGTTGATTGTTGTTGCTATAAATCAGCCTGTCATTGTTTTTGTTTCAAAACTTTTACATTTTTTATATCTGACTAGGCGGTGTGTATTTTTGTCATTGTTGACAATGGTTGATGGCTGTACATTTATTTTCGTTTGCCTTAATCTACGTCATTTGACAGTGTTGTATCATTAACAATAATATCATATTTTGTATTCAAATTAACTAATGAGGCGAAATCACCTTTTACATTACTCATATAGTAGCTTGACCCGAGATAACGAGCTTCACTGATGAGTCTTAAGTAGACTAAACGCTAGTCTGATGCAATTATAAATTTTAAATTATGGTATCTATGATGAGTTTATTTACAACCACTGAGTCCATGCCACTGCTGGTGCAGTTTTTATACCCCGAGAGTATCACCAACTCAGTAGTCAGCACTTCTGTGATAGAAGTATTAAACTATAAACACTTAAACGCGTGTTTTCTGAACATATATTTGTGATTTCTATTAAAACAAACCGGAAGCATTGCTATAAGAGTAATACCACTATTGACTTTCCCTTTTAGCATGATTAGTCTTTGTTAAATTTGCACCTTTCAAATTTTGCAGAATTTATCTTTTTTTTAAATGAAGAAATACTTGGCATGGACAAAGTTATATCCTGTCTTGTTCCATAGACAAAATTCCTCACAACATTTCATTGCATATAAGAAAATAACTATCACTTGAAGTAAACCAATCAAATTTTTACTTGTTTTTTTAATTGTGTCCAAGCTATTGTAACCTTGTAACGTCAAGTATTAAATATTCTATAGAAAACCTAAAATATATGTTTAAGACCCCGCACAATTATTTTTCATGTAGGATTAATTTCCTACAACTGTCAAATTCAATGTAATATTTATTTTTCTACCTTTTATCGTATGCAACCTGATATGAATAACTAGGATTTGGTGGAATAACACATATATAGAAAAGTATGAAAATAACCAAAGAAATATTCGATATCGTGAAAAGCTAGAGAATATAACATAACAAATACTATTCCTTCATGTGTATCATAATCATATTTATTTACTTCTGAATGTCACAAAATTGTCAACAAACTCATGCGAAGCAATTCATTTTTAATTTCAATACATAGTTAAATCAAGCATTACAAATATTTAAAAATATTAAATTGGGGACACATTTTTATTTTATTCGAAGTTTAGATATCACATGACAATTTAATTTTATTCGAAATCAGTAAAACATTTACAGTTGTGTATTATATCATATGTAGGTTAATTAAATTCATTAGTCAATTCCTTAGCAATGGTTGCCATTTTAACAGTAGTGCTATATGTAGCAAGTAAATTTGCGCCAACATCCAGGTGTCACGTTGATCTATAAAGGAAAATAAGAACGACTTTAATAAAATTGAAACAATATACCTGATTCATACATAATATAAAAGACTAACTCAAAATAGTATCCATTGCATGTTTTTTCAAAGTGTGAAGCTTGATATCACACAGAATATAATACCTAGTACAAACATGTTATATGTATCCACCAACATTAAGTACATAAATCACAAATAATCCCGTTACTGAAATTAGAAAAGTACACTTTTTTAAGTAATATATCGTTTTTATTTTACATTTATTCAATTGCATAATACTGAATTTTAATCTGCAAACACTGTATACGTTAATCCACATCAAACAATATATGTATATGCAAATGTAACGTAGACATTTGTTTTCGCCTATATGTATTGCAAATGGTTTTTTTTTGTCATTTGATGTTTTCAGGTACTTCCAATTCACATCGAAGCATGTATTTAATGAAATGTACACTTTTAACTTGTTTAGCCTTCTATCTAATTTTATCTTAGCTTCACTGATGAGTCTTGTGTAGTAAAAAGCGCCTCTGGCGTATCTTCTTATAAGCTTTGTACCTTTGATAACTATTTAGTGCTCCGTGTAATTGTTGATGGTAAACTTTATGTCTTGTCGCTTTTTTATTATGGTGTTGTTCAACTTTTCTCCCATTGTATATTCTTACGTTAATAGAGACTTACCATCTTTTTCAGCAAACAGCATTACTCATTGCAAATTCTTCACCGTGTGGTGGTCGGTAGGAGAAGGTTACTGTGTTGTAGAAGTTTCCACTTGATACTAATCTGATAACAGTGTTCTGGCACCCAACGATTGTCTCCAGTGGTCCTGTAAATCATGCAAGACAATCTAATTTTAAGATAGTATATAGGTATAGGAAGATGTGATATGAGTGCCAATGAGACAATACATGTCTTATAATTGGCATTGCTTTGGCACACTGTATTCACTAGACATAAGTGTGGTTGAGGTCGTGTTATGAAGGAAACACAGGAAGCAGTTACGAAAAATATATTTCATGTTCATTAAATTTTGAGCAGTTTTCTTAAACACCATGTAACAATTCAAATTATTATTACAAAATGGTGTATGGATCTTATTAAAATTTGAAAAAAAAATCAAACATTTTTCTTCCTTCTTCTATAGAAAACGCGAGTTGTTCATGCACTTTTGATTACAGAATCAATATACACTTAAGGTTAAGTTATATTTAGGTAAACAATGTATGTTCTAGCATACCTGTGTTTGACTTCATTCCACATATGATTCCTTTTCTGTCGTTTGATTTGTTCAGTTCAAAACTGTTCCCTCCCATAACCTCCACAAAATCAACACCATTGGAAGTCATGCACTGAAATGTAAAAATAAGACTTGAGATTTGCGTTTATTTCAAAACCGTCTATCTACATTAACATAAGATTTCTAAGCAGCAGCTTGTTAAAACTCATGAATGCCAGGATTGTCATTTACTTCTAGACACGTGTTTTTCGTCTCCATAATTTTCTTGATATATATTTCAGATTATATATGGTGCTGAGGTACCTGGCTACGTAATAACACAGTATCGTCGACGGGTGATTTAGTCGAGAAAAGTTCTCCCTTAAAAAACATGTATATAGATTTATTGTTATTTGTCTAAGCGAAACCTAAATGATCATGACGAATGAAATAAAGACAAATATATCAAATATATTTGATTAAAGGGTTGTAAATGGATTTCAAACGACTGAAAAAGAAATTGTCAAACATTAGAATTACAGCACACTATTTGATTCCATAATAATTTGAACTATATTGACCGTTTAGTATTGGAATGTATTCGCCGTATAGATTTGGTAATGAAACACCGTACACAAGGGTATTTTCAGTTGCCAATTGCAGACTGGTCTCTTAAAATGGCAAATATAGGACCGCTGTCTATGTGAAACATGAACGTCATATGTAGGAGTTTTAAACGAATGTTCATCGAAAACAACAACTAGTATCAAATGGTTCAGCTTAAACAAGATTAAAAGGAATTTAAAGATTTAAAAATCGAAAATGAATTTCCAATAGAAATTAATAAATCCACCTCCTTATTAAAATAGTAATCAAAGTACCAGGACTATAATATATATATATATCGACCTCTTAATTAAAGGTCAATTCGTAGTTTGCAACTACATTTCTTAGCAAAAATCACACAGTTATAATCATGTATGTATGAATATAAAGGATCTATAAGTGACGTTGAAATAAAAAAAAATTAAAAGGCCATATTAATTATGATTCTTTGAGGGCACTAAATTCCGGAGGGCTTTGTCGCATATACCTAATATATTCCCTTTGTATAAATCTGTATTTTGAACAGTTATAATGAATTATCTTATACATATAACAATTTCAAATTATTTAAGAAATGGTTTGGTATTGTCAATGTAACAGTGCAACAACATCTTATTTCATATTTAATTACTTTGTTAGTTATTCCAAAGTCTGCTTCCATGAGTGCACCTTTAGGTGTGACGCCAACATCTACAGAGTCTAGTTTGACAGTTTCTGGGTAAATAATGGATACAGAACAGTTCCGTCTAGATCCAAAGTTCTTCAGTGTGTGGATTCCTGTCTCTGTTGATGAAACCACGTTGCAAGCTGTAACATAAAAAATAATGAAATCAATGTTTGATATTCCCGTATAAGTTTATTTTGTTTATTGCTGGTAGAACATAACTTACCAATTACTGTGGACTAGTCTCTCGTATAGATATCATTTTGATTTAAAATAAAACTGGTATTTTTGTAGATACTTAATATCTAAGAAGCTGTCTAAGTAAATATCAGGCAAATCCTATGATCTGGGTGGCAAAATATATTTTTTCCCACTGAATTTTTGGTTCCAATGCAATGTTTATATCATAAAAAGGATATATATATAAAAGACATTTTTGAATCAACAGTGGATGGCTCAGAAAATGATTTTAAAGTTCACTAACAATGCAACAAAATTTTGTACAAAATGAAGAGTTATCTCCCCTTTTCCTTGAATTTTCAGTGATTTCGACGTATTTTTTTCTCTTTATTTGTTGCAGTTAATATAAAAACACCATATAACTTTGAGAAAGAATTAATTTGTGATATGAAATAGATGAAAAAATTTAAAAACAAAATATATCATGTGCCATCCACTGCCTGGTTTTTCCATGGACACCCTCCTAAGTACTTACAAATTTTGTAAACATGCCTAGCAAAAATTTGTGCTTTTAGTGTATTTTTGGTTCTTTTATTGCCTTAAATATATGATGCAAATCAGTATCAAATGAATATTGTTTTATTGATAGTATTTACAGAACAATTTACCTTTACCAGAAACCATTCAATAAAAAGCAAAATTACAACAATACTGAACTCTTAGGAACATTCAAAAAAGAAAGTCTCTATTCAAATGGCAATGGCAAATGCCCAAACACATCAAACGACTAGATAACAACTGTCGCATCCCCGACTTGAGATATCGGTCCCATAATTAGAATTTATAAGTCTGAAGTCTGTCATAGTCAGAAACTCATAAAAACAATTACAACATACCATTAGAAATTTCTATCATTATTAATAATTATTAGACCACAAAAGTACAACCAATAATCAAAAATTACATATTGACTTAAAATAATGAATCAATACGATGCTACTACTAAATTAGATTGAAACTGTTTCGAAAGTGCATTTATAAATCTGCAGATGTAGGAATTACCATGTATTTAGTAAAAGCATAACCTTTAGATAAACCAGTTGTGAAATTAAAAACTCGTTGTTTGAAGATTACAATTTTTATTAAAGGTTCGAGTAATGTAGCGAAAAGAAGATGCTCATTATTAACAACATGAGTTTACATGATATCTTAAGCGACACATTTTGTTTTAATAAAACAGAACAAACAATATCATATTACAATGTTAAAAGAACTTCAATATATTATGTACTAAAAGGTCTCAGTTCTTAATGAATTGGTTTTACAAACAAGAACATTACAATATTACAATATTTAAATGATTTCATGTTTACCGGAGAATATTTCACTTCCGTCCGATAGTGTTTTTTAATATTAGATAAATGTGCATCGTTTTGCCATCATCATCTTTGTGATTTGGATAAATTTAATTCACAATACTTAGACAGTTTGTCTAATTTAAAAGGTAAGTTGATCATAATTTTCGTGATGTTTTGAATCATAATAAAAGTGTAACTGTTAACTTATTTGAAACCTGTTGTATTTTAGACTGATATATCTAAACTACTCGGGTAAACATGATTATACACGACATCAGAGTGCACTACACATAGTTGTCAAAGATAAACACATAAAATATAAAGTAAAAAAGAAGACAAAAAAGTGTGTATTATACAATATTGAATGATACATTATTATCTTTTTTTTTAACACGTGGTATTAAAGTACATTATTGTCACCTGACATGCTCAAGTCATGTGACTTAATACTTGGGTCATGTGATCTCAGGGATATTTGTACAAATCCTTGTTATTATTTAGGATCATTTATGTAGTTTAGGGTTTTTAAAATCAATTTACTTGTTTTTCTTTTAATTATATTATTGATTTCAACTATAGATTTTATTTCTGCCTTGAATATTTTAAAGATATCTATTTTTGTTCTTTTTGAGTCAGAGATGTAATATGATTTGTAGATAGAAAAAAATATTACAGTCAAAAGAAAGTTAATTTCATAGTAAGCTTCATCATTTATTTTATATCCTACTACAAGATTTTCTATATTAAGAATACTTTCATTGAAACCTATAAATTTAAGAAGGTTGGATATTTTTGATAAAAAATTGCTGTTGTAACTGCAAGAAAAATAAAAATGTTCATAATAGAATTTTGTAATACTTTGCCAAAACGTAGTATCTATTGATATATGTTGAAATATATAATAAAAATGATAGGTCACCGTGCATTTTCTCAAGCTACAGGACGCGACAAAATGACACATTTTGTAAGGATTATACAGGAGAAAACACCATTTTGTTGTTAGAAACTAAACAAAATGATAGAATTGTTAAATACTTAACGAAAAGATAGCTTTCAGACAATGCTTTGAGAATTTCAAAAGAAAAGATAGGGTCACCGTGAGATTTTTTCCGGCTAAAATATAAAATAGGAAAATTCCATGTAGAAACCTTCAGAAAATGCACTTTTTTAGAGTTACCTCCCTTAAAATGGCAATTCAAAAAAAATAAAAAACAAACAAAAATAATCAATATTTGCAAAAATATTTAATATTTATAAGTTATATTCTTATAAATTGGTTCTTTTAAATGAAAAAAATCATATTAAATATTTTCATTGCTGCATCAAATTTTGCTAACTTGATAGAAAATATGGACCTTTGGTTCACTGTTTTTTACAATCCAAGATGGAAGAAGACACCCATACCACCTTAAATATCTAATGCATTCAAAATATTTAAAAAAAAATTAATTCTTTATTAATTAGTTTATTTGGCAAAAATTCACAAGTCCTTTCATACGTAATTGACGAACTTGTTTATGTAATGAAAACAATTATAAAACAGTCGATTATATTTATTTTCTTTATTCCCAAATTAATTTGTATGTTTTTGAAATATAGAGATGCTGGTAAACCATTGTTTAATTAAACTATACATTTGAAACGTTCTTTAAACAATGAACTTAAGATTTCCTAAAACAATAATTTGCAAGTTGACTAAGATCATGAAGAAAGACTCGTTACTTCCACATTTATTTCCTAAATGCCCATACTCGACTAATATGAATAACTCATCATAGATACCAGGACTAAATTTTGTATATTCGCCAGACGCGCGTTTCGTCTACAAAAGACTCATCAGTGACGCTCGAATCCAAAAAAGTTAAAAAGGCCAAATAAAGTACGAAGTTGAAGAGCATTGAGGACCAAAATTCCTAAAGGTTTTGCCAAATACAGCTAAGGTAATTTATGCATGAGGTAGAAAATCCTTAGTATGTCAAAAAATTCTAAAATTTGATATACACTTTTAGCATACTAGTCGACACATGCTGTTTGACTTTCGAGTAGTTATATGGTTCCAATTAAACATACGGTCAATTATAAATGTAAAGAAAGAGTGTATATACTTAATACAAATATAACAATTAGACAGAAGGGAATTATCCAATAACGTCACTAAAATAATCATTACGATTATTTAAGATATATAAATTGATTTTTGATCTTAAGTGATAATACGATGTCTTAAAATAAGTTTCTAATATACTCGAATATGGAAATTCCCTTAATATTCCATTATCGTATTAACGTCAAACACAGTGCATCGAGAATTGAAATAGTTAGTATTATTATTGATGGAACTACATGCAATATGGTCAATTATTTGACAAAAGCCAAAACTTTTCAAAGAACGTACTCCATCACTACAATTATGTAATAAAAATGATTCCCATTCATGGAAAATATCACAATAACGTACAAACCCACACACTCAAACATATACAATACAAGGCATTTTACATAAAAATGGTTAGTTTTCGTAATATATATCGTTTGCAATTTTATATAATTTTTGAAGACGACTCTTGTGTCACAAAGAATTACGTATTATAAATATTAATAGAAAATGGTGACTTTATACATTTAGGATTTTCTTGTCAATGGTCTGAAACTACATGATGGTAGGGTGGATTCAAGATTGTTTCAAACTGAGATCGTAATTTTACAACATTGAACAAATTTTAACGAGCATAGCGATGCAAGATTTGTCTTACAACTGTTTGCCAAAAACAAATGGGGGCATACATCGTCTTTCCTTCACCCAACCTGACTTTTGTCAGATTCAGAGCAGACTCTGCTTTACAATTTCCAAGTGTTATCTTAAGAACGTTAAAGTTATACGTGTATCCTTCAAATATCGATCGGGGCTTCGCTGGCCAAGTGGTCTAAGTAGTTGTACTACTGTAATCACTAGCCAGTCATCACTGAGGTTGTGAGTCCGATTCCCATCCGTGCAGGGGTTTTAGTCACTAACAAATGTAAAATCTTTATTGACTAGGACTGTCAGTTTTACTATCGACGGTCGGTGGCAATCCTGGTTCCCTCCACCGATAAAAATTGGCCGCGCCAAAAATTAAAATGTGACGCATAAAATTAGCATTACATACAAAAAATAAATCAATCAAATATCGTTGTTAGTACTATGCATTTATAAAAGGAATTACATGTATTAATGTACTAACAATTGTGATAAGGATTTTTGGTACATGATCTCCAAAAAAATCAGTCTTATACATGGACATGTTTTCGTGCACGTGAAAATTTCAATTTCAATCTGACAAAGCTCATAATGTTGTTATCTAGTTTGTTCAAAGTGCCAGATACCTCTACATTGTGACAAGTATTTAACAAAAATAGAAATGTAATTTGATGTTATCTTAAATTTTAACGCGTTTCAAAGTAGATAAAATTATAAAGTAACAAATGTTATGTTCCTGAATAAATTTCTAAGATTATATCCTCATCCATCTTAATATTAGGTACAAATAAAAAACATAATTTTAAGTACTGTTTTCAATTGAATAATTTACAACTTTAACTGATCTGTAAATTATCAAAACTGTGACAAAGCAAGTTTAAATAGGATTTTCCATGTAACTTGAGATATTTTCAAAGATTTCTGTTCAGGCCGCTATTAGTTTATATTGGTGTTACATCCTGCAAAGTCTTTCGAGCTGTGCGTGTACTGATTTTGTGTCTTTAAATGGATACCTCAATATCCTTTTTGTTCTATAACATACACAAACAATACAGAATAAAGGACCACAAAACAAAACAAAAAGATAAATGTCAATACGAGTTAGAGAATACTAAAGTAGAAGACCTTCACCCAGGTGTTTAATAAAGGCAACAAGTATAACCACTGTTCGAAACTCATAAATCGATTGAGAACAAAAAAAAACAAATCCGGGTTACAACCTAAAACTGAGGGAAATGCATCAAACAAAGAGGAGAACAATGACACACCAAAAACACAGCATTGAAATGTAACACACAGAACCGAACTATAATATAGCATGGCCATTTTTCTGACTTGGTACAGGACATTTTAAAACAAATGGCGGGTTGAACCTTATTTTGTGGCATGACAAAGTTTGTCACAGTACATATTAATACTTACGTTGTGGCGATTTAACAAATCTAACTCTAACTCTAAATCCCTGTCCAGCTTCGGTAATAAGGTGTTGTATTAAGGCAACATTTTGTGAAACCACGATCGTTTTGGACGGCTTTTTAAGATTACAGAAAGTCTGATAACGTTCTTCTAAAGATAATTCATGATCTTCTGGGCTTGGAAAAAACTCTTCATTCATTTCCCAACCATCGACTAACTGGAAAATAATACATATGTGTTATTTATAAATTCAAGTATATCATAGGTTATATGGTTTGTTACTGACATCCTACGGATCCATAGAGGGGTAGTAAATGCATTTCTGATATTGTTTATGTGAAGTCTTGCGAGTTGTTTTTAATTATATGTCAAATTCAAAAGCAACCGCATGTAAATATATGTAATGCTACCAGTTCAGAAAACGGGAATAGTTATTGATCACAAAGACTTTTGTACAACATGAAATTGAATAAAATTGTGAATGGAAATGAGGAATGTGTCAAAAAGACAACAACCCGACCCTGGAGCAGAACACAGTCTGAGGCCACCAATATGTCTTCAACACAGCGTGAAAATCCCGCACCCAGAGGCGTAGTATGCACCAAAATCATATACAATCATGGATAAATATCAAAGGTAACTTTCTGACATTGCGTAGTGTATTTTGGTGAGTTTTAAATTAAAAGCCAAATTCGAGAGTTATACGATGCAATTTTTTCAAATACAATTAGCTTAGAAATACAGCAATAATCATTGATCACTAAGTGCTTTTGTATTAAGTAGTATGCACCTAAGTAATAATTAATCATGTATTAAATAGTAAAAGTTAATTTCTGACATGACATATTCGTGTTGTTGCGCGTAGTTTTAAATTCAATGTCAAACCTTAAAGCATCTTTCAGTGAAAACAAATATTACTAGGTAAAACACATGAATAGTCATTGAACACGAAATACTTTTGTGTTTCGTTGTCAGCACCTAAATTATATATAATCATTGGGAAAATATAAGAGTTAATATTTGAATTTGTGTGCCTTTGAAATCAAATGTCAAAATGTAAAGAAAAATGTACAGATGCAAACTTATCAAATACAACTAGGTTAGAAAAAACATGAACAGCCATTCAACACGAAATACGTTTGTGTTTCGTTGTCAGCACCTAAATTATATATAATCAGTGATATAAAAGTTAATATTTGACACTGTGTGCCTTTTAAATCAAATGTCAAATACAACTAGGTTAGAAAAACAGGAATAGTTATTAAACACGAAATACGTTTGTGTTTCGTTGTCAGCACCTCAATTATATATAATCAGTGATATGAAAGTTAATATTTGACACTGTGTGCCTTTTAAATTGAATGTCAAATACAACTAGGTTAGAAAAAACATGAACAGCCATTGAACACGAAATACTTTTGTGTTTCGTTGTCAGCACCTCAATTATATATAATCATGGAGACAATATAAAAGTTAACATTTGACTTTGTGTGCCTTTTAAATTGTATGTCAAATACAACTAGGTTAGAAAAAACAGGAATAGCCATTGAACACGAAATGCTCTTGTGTTCTGTAGAATGCACCTAAGTTGTATATAATCATGAAGTAAATATTACAATTAATTTCTTAGATTATGTAAGTGTTTTTATGTGCGTTGATTTAAATGTCATTTCAAACTGTAAAGCAATTTTCACGATGCATTATCAAAACTTCCGGGCAAGAGAACTGATAAAAAGCTATAATCACGCAATATCTTCTTATGTCCTACTATACACCTTAGTTATATATAATCATATAAGAAAGAAGATGTGGTATGATTGCCAAGAGACAACTGTCCACAAGAGACCAAAATGACGGTAATTAAGAGATGATCAGGTGACAATTCCAAAGTACGTTAATTCAACTAGTGAGCGACAAGGGAACAAAAAGACTTTAACATTTTTAGATCTGTTATGTGACGTCACAATCATGAATTAATACACGGGTAGAAATGTAAGGTGAAGGTAAATAAAATTGTTCGATGGGTATTTATGTTATAATGCATTTTATTGGAATAATATATAATGTCATTAATTATTTATTTTGAAACGCATTTTTTTAATGGAATTATACAATTTAAGTTATACTCGCCCTGTCACTCAAAAACTTTATATCAAACTTGTCACTTGTTTGTGAGCGAGAAAGTCTACTTTAAAAGTTGAAAATTAAAGAAATCTCTTTTATGCATGCATCAACAATTATTCGGTTCAATTTCCGACTTGTACTGTTATTGCACATAAAAATAACCACACAAAATGGCAGTGGATAAGATGTACATATAATGTCCTAAGTTTTCCGAGGAAAATTCATATAGAAAGGTTTTAGTCAAATGGCAATATCAAAATCTCAAACGAATGGATAACAACTGAACATGGTTTAATAGCCTAGCTAAACCTCTCACGTGTATGATAGTCGCATCAAATGCAATTATACTGACAACGTAGTATGAGAAAGATAAAAAGTCACAATAAAAATTAGTGTAATGGTCACCAAACGAATTTAAAATAAAAATAATACTATAATTTGTATGCGTCTGTCGCAATTTCATGAATCAAGAGGCATCAAAGCCAAACAAAGGTGCAATAGACGCGAAACACTTAAAGGTTGCACTTTGTAAATATAGCTGTTTCTCAAAACACGCCTCTTTGGGGGAGATCTTGAATATTCATAGAAAATTATTTTTGTTTACATACTGGTTCCCAGTTATGCTCTCTGTGTTCCATCTCACTGAGACATAACTTGGGAATGTAACCAGTAAATTTTCATGGGCATATTGTTTACAATGAAATCTGTGGTAACGTTTCATTCGAGGTAGGGGTAGCTAAGAAAATTAGTGTTAGTTTAAACTCTTGAGAAGTTCAGGGCATATAAACGTTGAAAATATGCCGCACAGCCCTATATTTTGACCTTTGAAAAAAATTGTGGTGCATATGAACTTTCATTTGTAGGATAAGAGTTTTTTTTTTCAAAACTTCATAGTTAAAGTGGTACCGTTTCAGCCGTAAAAGGAGTTCCTATGGGAAATTGCATTGTCAATATTTACAAAAATGCAACCTATAGTGATTATTTCTTTCTTTCTTGATCATCATTTCTATCTCCTACTTTTAAGTTGTTGTTTAACTTCCATATAGTTGTGTGACAGATCAAGTAATAAATTCGCACATTTGCTAACTAATTTTTTGAAGTCAAGTTCACATTGCTGTCAGGTTAAATAGCTATAATTCAGGTTTTACCTATTATTTTCAAGTTAGAAATATGCCAGTTGTTTTCCTTTGTTTCTTAACTTTTTCAAAGAAGTTATAAAGTTCGACATTCTTGTTATTTTTTCTTTTTTTCTAAATTAATAAACAGCACAAAAGTGACTATATCAAATTCAAAATTGATTGAAAATAATCTTCTGCGACCGAAGTTTATCCCTTAAAATCTATTTTCTGTTAATAAATAAACGATGAACAGATAAGACCGAAATAAAATATTTCTACAATTCATCAATGGATAACATCAAACGACATATAATGACTGTTTTCTCCATGACCCGGTAAGCTTGTTTCCTTAATGTAATCTTATAATATTAAGTCGGAATATATAAACAGTGCTAATCAATTGGCAATTGTTAGAACTTATATGAGGGTCATTAGAATCGAGTGTTCCTCTAACAGAAAGAGAATTATTGGTTTACATTGACGAGTTCATTGATGGTAAAACATCGAATAAATTATATTACTATCTTTGAGAGTCATTTGAATTCAGTTTTCCTCTAACAGATAGAAAATCATTGGTCTACATCTATATTGACGAATTCATTGATGGTAAAACATCTATTAGATTATTCTGTATTACTGACAATGAGATGTTTTTGGTCTACTTAATCGGACATGACGACATACATTTCAGATTTAGCTGGTTAGTTTGCATGCTCTGCTCCTCCGCATTCAGATATACAATAATTTGATCTTGGCTTGACACTTAAGTGAAAAGCCATTCGATAATGTTACCAGTGATTTAGCTTTTTCTTCCGAGTCTCATTTAACTTGATTATGGGGGGTGTTATTTAGAATCATCAGTGCTGTCTGAAATGTCTATTATATTTATTTCTCAAGATAACTCTTACAGCCGTTAAACTTTTAAGTGTTGTTATTGCCAGACATATACGGACCCATTGGAAAAACTATTTTTATGACGATTTCTTATATTTTGGTCTGGTTTAAACCTAGATAAACCTGTAATCAGGGTAATCATGTGAACTTGACTTAAATATATTAGTAAGTATAGCAAATGTGCAAAATTATTACTTGATCAATCAAACCACTCTATGGAAGTTTGATCACAAAACGAGTAACAGTAGGAGAATGAAATCATTTTTTACATTCTGAAATTTACAGCAAATTTAAAACAAACCATAAATACTGAGACAATGGTTAAAGGAACTCGGCCCTTTCGTCTTACAGCAATTGTGGATACATTTTTTTTTATCGCTTAATCATATAGTATAGTGTAGAATAGTGTATCGGTATAAACAAATATTAATATAAAAATAAAAATGGAAAAAACTTACAGCTAATAATCCTGATTCACAGTTTATATCAAAATCTAAAAATTGTAGTTCAATGACGTCTTCTGGTGGACTTATAAAATACAGGCCGCATACGGAACCACTTCCGTCAGATGAAAATTTGTAATCTCCCGGTTCAGCTGCCATATGCATGCATCCTATAAAAGGAGATAAAAACACTATTGTTAGTATAAAGTAAAATAACAAAATACTGAACTCCGAGAAAAATTCAAAACGCAAAGTCCCTAATCAAATGGTAAAATAAAAAAAAACTAGTATGTGATCGGGACGTGAATGAAATACCTCTTTATAAAGTTATATGTTTTAGTAAATACCATGATGAATTCTAAAAAGCAATAACAATGAAATGAAATACCTGTTGAAGTGACGCGCTTTTAGAAAAAAATATTCTAAATTAAATAGACAAACTCATATCTTGCCAACTTTGCCTGAGGGGTGGGAACAATAAGGCTGAATATTTATTTTATTTACCCAACAGCGAACTGTAATACGTTGTATTATATGTAAACGACATACAAAACATATCTTTATCACACATGTGACATATGTTTAGGTAAGTTGTACAAAGCATATACGAAAACATAAAGGGTGCATAATATTAGCAAAACCAAAACAAAATGAAGAGAATTGCTACAGATTGGTACCAATGTGTAGTAAATTTCATCGTATGTGTAATAAAATATGGCACACCTAAAATAGTTAGCTGTAAATATCTTTCGCTGTTTGCAATTACCTTTGAACATCGGTAAACTATTGTCGCCTTACTTAATCAGCAAAATGATATTCAAAACTTACTTTAAGAAACGAATGAACGAAGTGCATCTGTTATATCTAGATATATTTGTTTGAATTAATTCATTGTCAGTATAGCAATAGATAGTCTTAAAATACCCTTTAGAAATATAAACAAAACGTTTTGTCTATCAAATATTATATTTGTTTGAAGATTTTAAAAGTCAACTAACATAAACTGCTTACGAACCTTTCAAAATCCAGTTAAAAAATATCTTTAAATATGACGTGTATGAAGGAAACTCAATTATTGTGCCTGGCTGTAATTCTTCAATACTAAATTGAAAACTTCAAAAAGTTTTTAGTAATACGAGCCTTAAACTTTAGGACAAAGCTAATTGCTAAATAGATCGCTAAATACTGCGCAAAACGTACTAGGCATCTTCTGAAATACAATATTCTTTTTGATTGTTCTGAACAAAGATGACATTTTTATTGTCGTGGTCTGAAAGAATCCCTTAGGAAAGGACAATAGGTTAATCATTGTCAGTGATGTTTGTCCAAGATCATTGGAAGATAAATCGGTCTAATCTTGAAAGGAAATTAAGAATATTGTTTTGAACAAGCAATACGTTTGTTTTTGACAATGAATGTTTAGAATTGTATAAGTTTATGTCGCCTTGCTATTTTCTTTATATGGGTACCGATACTTTTATTTCTGATACTGATGTATGCTTACGGTGAACTTGTATGCAACTGGGGAATATATACCTGCATGAAGTTAACACCATCATACGATTTAGAATTTTACCTCCTTTTTTCCTATATTGATTCTTTTTTAATAAGACTGATAACTGTCTTTGACACAAAGCTTCATCCGTAGTTTATATCAATAATGTAGTTTTAAACTCACTCGTTCAATGTCACTCTTTGTGCATGTTTTACCCGAGGGTATCGAAATTTCAGTAGTCAGCACTTTTGTGCTGGCATGATATGTCATTGCAATTGTCATATTCTATAATATTTCACTTCGAAAAACGATAAAAATTACTCGAAACACAGCGGTTTTACAACCGCAAGAGACGGGACTTGTCACACGTTTCTTACATTTTTATAGTCGGAGATTTGCAATTTTGTTGTTGGTTTAGCCTTCTCATTGCTTTGATTCGAGCGCCATTAACGAGTCAAATTGTGTATGTATGTTCCTGTTCTAAGTCAAGAGCCTGTAATTCAGTGGTTGTCGTTTGTTGATGTTTTATATATTTGTTTTTCTTTCAGTTTTTGTGCATAAATTAGGCCGCAAGTTTTCTCGTTAAAATTACATTTGTCATTTCGGGGACTTTTAAAGCTGACTATGCAATGTGAGCTTTGCTCAATGTTGAAGACCGTACGGTCACCTATAGTTGTTAATTTCTGTGTCATTTTGGTCTCTTATGAAGAGTTGTCTCATTGGCAATCATACCACGTCTTTTTATGCCTAATGTAGACGAAACATTTGTCTATCGTCTATATTATTCGGTGATGTAGTACAGTAGAAAATTGCGACGCTGTCAAATGTGGAGTTGGATAGTCCCCATCAACAATATATTATTGCTAAGTATTGTTGTTTACGTTGCATCTGTCGTCCTAGCGTATTTGTATATATTTGTACGTTTTCCATTGTCCTTTTATATCATACGTTTTGTTTGCAATTGTATATTTGTCATTTTACGTATGTTGGAATTGGACAACCAGTATCCGAATGCATAGAAACTGATGCATAATAGTATAATACGGACATAAGATGATGTATAGTAAAATTGTCATATTCAACTTTGAGCCGAATGTTCTGCTTTTGCAAGAATGAAAACCTAACAAGTCGATATTTCTTTTGATTTGTTTACTTATCGTTTTCCTTTTGAATGTCAGTAACTTAAGTCGGCGATACTTACAACAAATGTACATTACCCCTGGAGTCTGAATAAATTGTCTAAATAGAAGACGTGCAGTATGCATTGTCCATTTTTGCAGTTTGTTTTATGATTTAAATAATTAGTTTCTATTTACCTATGTCTCCATTTGTACTTCTTGTTTTTCTTTTCAGAAAGTCATATTTCTTTGTATTCTACAAAAGAAGACAAAACATTTTTAAAACACAAAACTGGTGTACACATGTAATATGATATAATAAATCATGCTTGTCTTAGCATAATATTGAGCAGGTTATTATGGATACCAGTATGAGTACACAAAAAAATCAAACACAGAAACTATTTATCGATGACAAATACCTCAAAAAAGCAGATATGCGGTATGTCAAACGTTGCCAATATAAAGCTCCAAATGATATGTCATCAATATCCCAGATTGAACTAACAGCTGGTTAATCCTTTAGACAGGTATAACAAGAACTGGAGGAAATGAAAAATGCCTCTGTATCAGTGGATTAGCAAGAGATTCATAGAAAAATTACAAGAAAGAAAACAGGAAAAACTCTTACCTTTGAAATACCGATATAAAGGTGTAAGCACAAAGAATATAAAGCCGTATCTAAGGAAAGACATGTATTTTATTCAATCAAACTAAAAGAACGTCAATGCTGTTTTTAAAAGTAAAATGACAAACATACCCAACTTCAAAGAAAGTAAAAATGGTAAAAATCGAAAGCTCAAACACATCAAACGAATGGATTACAACTGTCATAACCTGATTTGTTGTAGGCATTTATTTATATAGAAAATGGTAGATTATATAAACCTGATCTGTAGCTAGCTAAACCTCCCACTGACAGTCGCGTAAAATTCCATTGAAATAAAACAATGTGTCAACAAAACAAACATAAACGAAGGACAAAAAATTAGGGTACTGCAGTCAATATTAGGTTATATTTCACTCGTACACTCAAGTATGCGTAGCTGTTCTGAACTCATGAATACGTACGCCTGGGATGATACAATAACTTCCAACATTTTAGGTAAAATCGTAAATGAAAAATTACGTTAATAGTCAATTATAAATATATGTTAAGGTAAATATTAAATGCAAAAATTAATAAACTGTGCTAATGACTTGTGTGCACCACTTTTGTTCGAATCCTTAATTATATGATAACTATATTGATCCTATGTAAGGTCTTCAAAAAGTGTCGTTTGAGAGGTTTTGTTTGACAAGAATTTTGATACATTGTGTATGACCTGTCACAAATGTTTTATAAAGATATTCACTTGTAAGTACTTTTAATAATACGCAAGATGTTCAATTGCTGATATGCATGTCAAAACATCTGTTCTTTAATGAATTGAAATTACAAGGTATTATATTGTATTGATTTCTCTTTATATAATTTCAATGAATAAAATTTACGTAACCACACACAACAGCAGTTCTTGAGTTTCGGTTTCAATTAAAAGCCATTACCACATGACATGTTTGAAACAAATGCGTCCTTCAGCTATGTTGTTTTTGGCATTTTACATGTTGAATAACACCAATATATGGTTCCGTCACTCCTGAAAGTCCATGTTAAGAAACCTGATATGAACTTTTAATTATTTACTTCCTACATGAAGTTTGTATAATTTTATAGAATTAATCAAAGTCTGATCTGGTAATGGCAATTTACAATGTGATGTCATGTGGTGTTATTCGACAGTGAGAACAAAGAATTTCAATTATTTGTTAAATCAAAAACTGCAAGTTTCAATTTCGACAAGTACACGTGTATATTTATACAAGACACGTTATCCCAATGTTTCAAAACTGAATAAAATTTTCACAAGTTGTAAAAAATAAATAAACAATGTTTTTCTAAGTTCAGCTATTCATAACTCATGAATAAACAATGATATATATATATATAAGATATTATTTGAAAATTTATTTTATTAAAAAAAAATACAAAACAGTCTAAAACTCATCTTTTAATTCGTATTTGAATGTTCCAAAAACAACCATGTATACATATAAAATAATTATGTGTCCAAAGTACACAGATGCCCCACTGGTACTATCATTTTCCATGTTCAATGAACCTTGAAATTAGCTAAAAAAATATAATTTGACAATTAAATTAGAAAGATCATACAATAGGGAACATGTGTATTAAGTGTAAAGATGATTGCACTTCAACTTCATCAAAAACTACCTTGACCAAAAACTTTAACCTGAAACTCCCACTTTCATTTTCTATGTTCAGTGAACCGTGAAATCGTTGTCAAAAGACTAATTTGGCTTAAAAATTAGAAAGATCATATCATAAGCAACAAGTGTACCAAGTTTCAAGTTGATTGGACTTCAGCTTCATCAAAAACTACCTTGACCAAAAACTTTAACCTGAAGTAGGACAGACGGATGAATGGAAGGACGCACAGACGAACGGACGGACGCACGGACGGACGCACAGACCAGAAAACATAATGCCCCTCTACTATCGTAGGTAGGGCATTAAAAGAAGATGTGGTATGATTGCCAATGAGACATCTCTCCACAGGAGACCAAAAATGACACAAAAATTAAAAACTATAGGTCACCGTACGGCCTTCAACAATGAGCAAAGCACATACCGCACTTTCATTAGGTCGATTTGTAATTGAAATTTAAAATGTATATGCCTTTAAAAAATGTAGGCCGTTGTCTTCCACATGAGCGATACGGACGTATGTTCCTGTAGTTTCTTTTGGTTTAAATCAAATCGCTTTGGGAAACAGCTTGACTTCTAATTTGTAAATATTGTCAGGTTTACACAACAAAAAAGTTAATTGTTTTACAAGATTTCCCTTTGGTTAGATAAATTTTCTGTAGTTGACTTTTACTTATTTATTAAATTTCCCCAACTATAATCTATCATATTTTCTGGTAATTATCCATTTAGATCATGCGTGATTTCATTTATCAAAGGAAGCCATTAATAATTGTATAACTGTCAGTTCCGGTCATTCGGAATATTGAATCAATGTAGTCATAATAATGTGTCAAGTTCAAGGGAAAACGGTAGTATTTAATTTTCCCAGCATTAGGTTGGCCTTTTGTGTACCCAAGGCAGGTGAAGGAAGTCAAATTAGGAGCGCTGTGATTGGATGTAAGGGTACAATATATTTTTTATTTATCTATGAATAACTGCAGTGTGTATATTTACAATATAAATTTTAAAACCTATTGAAATATTTTCTAGAGAATTATTCGAAAAGACTTGCAAAATTTCATAAATTTGGTGCAAAATGACGGTGGGCATGGATAACATAAACAAGCTCCGTTGGAAGTTGGTCATGATACTATTTGGCTTTAATTTTTAAAACAGAGTAATAAAGTACTAACACAACATATAACTGTTTTATCCAGGTTTTTATCTTAAAAAGTGGCAAATTTAGAAAATGTTAACATTGTCGCCTATGGCAGAATAAATAGTACCGTTTTCCCTATACTGAAGATAGCAAGGGAAATCAAAGTCACTCAAACTTCAATTCTTTTATACTATTTTGAAGCTTTTGATTAGTACATTTGATTTTTATCACAAAGAATAGAAATTTTTCACTGAGAACAATACTGTGTTGAGAAAAGTGCTGAGTCATCATGATAGGTCAAATTGATTGATAATGATATAAAACTTTATTCTAGGATGTCAATATTAACTATATTGTGTAAAATGCACCATATTATAGTTCTTTTGTATTTGATTTCACCTTTCGCAATGATTTTTTCAATTGGAAACACCAGAATTCAAGTCGCGACAAATATTTTTTACTGAAATGTTTGCCTTTTTTGCTGCGTAATTCCCTAAATGTATAACTTGGGTATTTCTGTAAACATAATCTATTAAAATGGGAAATTGCCTGGTTTAGTTTGTACTGTTTATGGAATTAGGCAATATTTGGTCACATTGAAAGCATTTTCAGTGTTAGAATTGTTCATCTAAGAAAAAAAGAGGCCCACTTGAGGCTAAATTTACATAGAATTTATACTCTCCTGTGTAAAGACTTGTTCACATTCTTGATAATGCATGCAGCAAATATTTCAAAAGTGCTTTATTTTGTAGTTTCTTTCTTTTATTATATCAGACATAAATATTTTTTCATTTCCTACTGTTTGAAAGGACTTTTGTTGGAAATTAATACTCCCAAGGGACATAATTCAGCTTTTTACATTGATTAATACAGGCAACAAAGGCAACTTTACAGCTGAGTAGTTTGCATATTTAAAGTTTAAAGTGTCTTATATCTTTGTTTTCATCATCTCAAGAAAGAATAATAGATTTTATAACAACCCCCCAAAATTTTTAACCACAATATGGCATATACTAAAGCATGGAATGGAGATTAGTATGAAAAATCTTGAATTTGTGCATTTCTTGTAAATTTTTGATAAAATGAATACAAATTGAATGGAACTGTCCATTTTATCTGTTTAAATGGAACTATTTATCATTCTTTTTAAATAAGATAAGATATGATTGGATACAGGTTGTTTATTAAGGCTTTTCTGAAAGAAGTAGAGAATGAGGTAAACCAGCATGTAGGGGTGGGGACATAAAATGATCTATGTTTCTTTAAGTACTGGGGACATACAAGTATTTATTATAGCCAAGGTTTTCACAATAGCCCAGTATTGCATTAATAATGTCATAAGAATTCTTTATATCTTTATGTCACAGTATAGGGAAAACGGTAGTATTTAATTTTCCCAGCATTAGGTTGGCCTTTTGTGTACCCAAGGCAGGTGAAGGAAGTCAAATTAGGAGCGCTGTGATTGGATGTAAGGGTACAATATATTTTTTATTTATCTATGAATAACTGCAGTGTGTATATTTACAATATAAATTTTAAAACCTATTGAAATATTTTCTAGAGAATTATTCGAAAAGACTTGCAAAATTTCATAAATTTGGTGCAAAATGACGGTGGGCATGGATAACATACACAAGCTCCGTTGGAAGTTGGTCATGATACAATGTACTATTTGGCTTTAATTTTTAAAACAGAGTAATAAAGTACTAACACAACATATAACTGTTTTATCCAGGTTTTTATCTTAAAAAGTGGCAAATTTAGAAAATGTTAACATTGTCGCCTATGGCAGAATAAATAGTACCGTTTTCCCTATTCAATTGTTAGATCGTGTGAAGTCATGTCAGTAACTTATAATTCCGTAATAAATGGCTAATACCATGAGACATAGAAACAGGAAGAAATTTAAACAATTAGATAAATATTTACTTCTGCTGAAAGATCTGATATCGGAAATATTACATTAATGTTGTATATTAATACTTCAATTTTTTTATATTGATATTTACTTTAAGAGAATTAAGGACCATGATTTAAGAGTACGAAGTAGTCACTGGATGAAACCACAATGCTGACCAATTAGCAAAAAGAAATTCACATAGTTTGTTCCGGTAATAATAACATTCACACAAGGTTTTCCGGTAATTATCACATTCACACATTTTTTTCTGATTAAGAAAAAAATATATATTGTGGCATAATAAGCCCAAGTACATAAAAGTCACATGGACTATAAAAAATACCACGTACATAAAATGACAGCCGACCATTTTTTTTTTCTTCAGGAAGATTTTACTCTTGCAAAAATAATAAAAGAGAATAACTCGTTAAGGAACAAAATTAATATAATATGAAGGTCTTACGAAAGAGTTTGTTCGGCTGGTTTTACTTCTAGGAACGGAGAGGAGTTTAAAAACGGGAGATAAATTGAAGAGTAAGAAGGGAGTTAACTTATCAGTCTAAAAAAATAAAGATAATAACATGTAAAAGTGGTGTATTTATTCTTGTACATGTATCATTGCTTTCTTACACGCAATTGAAATTGATATATACTCAAATATTATTAGAGGTGTTCCTGTCTATAGGAAGCTTATACAAAGAAGAAGAAGAAACGTTACAAAACAATCCTTTATATGTACACTGGAGACCGAGTAATGGTATTTAGCACATTCTTAATGTATTCCTTTAGGTCATAAATCTGATATTACCGCGAATCATTAAATGAAAACATTAGAAAGCGAATATATTCGTTTAATGTACCAAATATTGGATTGTAAAAGCTTTGGTCAATTATTGTCTTTTTGATCGAATTACAAATACAAATGAACTACAGGCATTACAATGTACTTACTGGGAAAATTTCCAGACAATTCGGTGATACTTATTATTATAAAGATACGGTATTAACTGATATGTTTTACCAATATGTAACTGTATGCATGTTTCTTAAGGAGAAGAAACATGCGACATTTATATAATGTTTCAATATGTTTTTTAGTTATGGTTTCTGGGTTTTTTTCAGAACTGATGAACTTGAAATGAAGTTTCTAAGTCACATAGTACATGCGTTTATTTTGATAATTTCGTTTATATTTCACGATGTACTTTTTTTTATTAGTAACTTCATCGAGATTTAATGCCTGTTCCTTCAATAAGACAAAATTTTAGCATTAGCAATATCGTAATTAAACAAGAATGTGTCAAAAGTACACGGATGACCCATCCGCACTATCATATTTTACGTTCAGTGGACCGTGAAAATGGGGTTAAAACTCTAGTTTGGCATTGAAATTAGAAAGATCATATCAAGAGAACGTGTGTACTAAGTTTCAAGTTGATTGGACTTCAATTTCATCAAAAACTACCTCGACCAAAAACTGTAACCTGAAATGGGACAGACGGACGAACAGACCAGAAAACATGATGGACAAAAATGGGGCATAAAAAGTAATCATTGACTGTAATATATGATCAGTAACGAAAGAAGCATGCTGAGAAATTAACAAACACGGAATGAACAAGCGAGCATATGATTTATATGATAAGACGGTGGTAATTAGACAAAGAAATAATCCTGAAGCTATCATGGGGAAAATCAAACATAATAATTCCAAGTTTGTAATATTGCATATTGAAAAAATTATTGCATAGATTAACCATTTATTATAATTACGATTTTTCACAAATGGACAACAATTCGAGTTCTTATTATTGCGAAACGCACCCATTCGCAATACTTGATCAATAAAAACCTCTCAATTATCTATAATTTACAGAAGTCAGTTTCATAAATGCTTTTGATGACTCTTGTAAATACATATTTTATTTCTTAAAAGCCAAGATTGAGTTTATGGAAATTTAATTTTTATTTTGTTCATGTTCTGTTCTTCACGGTATTATGTACTAGATTGTAGCTTGTCTTACGGTATCGTCTTCGTTAATAATTGACTTTTGATTGTCAACGTGGTCGTCTTTTGAATTTTGGTCTGTGGAGAATAGTTTACATTGTAGGCAGTCATATCACGTCTTGTTATTTTATTTATGATAATGAAACATTACAATGCGTTTAACGATACCATAAAAAGTTCATTTACTGTTGGTCTCTTTGTTATTCTTCCTTAGGGCAGATTGATCGAACTTATATTAATTCAATTGATTGAAACATATTCATTCGGGACGAGTGATGTCTACATGTACCTGTATAGAATACTTAAACCGTTTGATTCATACCATTTCCTTTGCCAGAAATGTTCAATCTGCTTAACTCGGGTGATTCCACTACTTTCCGTCTATCAATTATTTTAATCTCTGATGGAGAGTTGTCACAGTTGGCATTCATACCACATCTACTCATTTCATGCCACGTTTACACGTACATTTAATTCGAATTGAACTCGAATCGAATGCGAATCGAATTCGCTAATCGCGATTACAAAATCTTCTTTTTTATTTCGAATTGTTTCGAATTGGCTAAATCGAATTATCCAATTCGCATTAGAAATGCGTTTTTGTTAATACCTTTTATAAATATGTGTCCTTTTGTCAATGCCAGGCGAAACCCTAAGTGTTGGACCGTACTTGACATAAGAATGTTTAAAAAATATTAAAGAAAACATTTATTATGTTTTGTCTGATGCTTGGTCCGTTTCTGTGTGTGTTACGTTTCGGTGTTATGTCGTTGTTCTCCTCTTATATTTAATGCGTTTCCTTCGGTTTTAGTTTGTTACCCCGATTTTGTTTTTTGTCCATGGATTTATGAGTTTTGAACAGCGGTATACTACTGTTGCCTTTATTTATTAAATAAAATGCAAAAATTCTGCTACAATGTATCAGTCAAAAGACTGCGGCAAAATGAAAATAATTTGAAGACAGAAATGAGTCTGAATAAACAAATCCGGCTACGTTTGTATAGCCATGCCATTTATATATAGCAAAAAGTTTTAACTTTGATACTAATTTGAACATACTTTTATACAAAATATTAAAAAAAAACAAAAAACAAACGTTTCTTAACGTACATGTTAAAAAATTTGATGTTCACTCAAGCAAGGCCGGGCTAGTAATGACAATATCATTTAACACAATAATTTTTCCTGCCCAAAAAGTTCATACGCCTTCGAAATACTACGTGAGAAGACAATTACGTTACACTACGTGCCACGGAAATTAGGAATTATATTACGGTGATTTGTTATAAGAAATACAAGGTCATTATGTAGTTTAGCAGTAATTAATATCTCACTTCCCTTTGTATTATAGGATGGTCATTTTAATGGTCAAGGATCATTATTAATCCTCTGTTGTACTTTTACCATTAAATCTCGCACTTGAACCATTCAGTGTTGTTTGATATCAATACTGGTGACGTGATTTTTGCATTATTGTAAACGTAAATTAAACTATGAAGATATTATCAATGTTTAAGGTTAATGGGTTAATAGTTTAAAAAATCACTGTACTTTCCATTAGGGTAATAATGTCGAGAAGTTAGCAAATAAAAGTTACCGTACGGCCGAGAACAATTAATAAAACCACTACCACCATGGGAGCTTAAGATGCCTAAAGACATGATAATAGTTTTTTTTTTTTTTATTATTCCAGCTGCTTAAATTCTGTTTAAAAACATGCATGGAATATTTGTCACTGGACGTTAAGCAACCAACAATAAATCAATCTTTATGTTTTCATCTACCAAGTCACAACAGTGTCGTAATATGTCAAATTTAATTCAATAGGTCATGTGTTCCTGGCATGGTTTTAATATTCACAGATTGTCATTCTATTGGAAATATTAGCTCATTTCAATGGTATCTTAATAGTTATTTTGTCTTATCTTGTTCAACGTATTTTATCATTAGGATCATCATGACATTTCTTAATGGACAAAATATAGGATTAAACAATTGTTTCTAAATGTTAAGTGGGCCAATTAACCTACATACTGAACAGAAATCCGAAAGTTTTATTTTCATGTTTGCGATTATTATCATGTAGGAAATTGTGTTCAAGCCGTATACAAATATCTATCATTCCAAACATTTCTTATTTATTCATTTCAATTTCAACTTTTTTTCGAACAGAAGGTGCTTTTTTTGTATATCGCAGTGAGATCGACGTAGTGTAACTATGTTATAATATATAAGTATTTGTAGATATGCAAAGCACAAAAGAATTATAAATGCTTTTCTCAGAATTTCAAAAATAATAAACTTTTAAAAGTTGAAGTTGACGCCGGTAATTCTTCTGTCTGCAATGGTTGTTTGGTTTATTTAATTTTTCATAATGTTACATTGTAGCATTATTTACTCAGGTAAGCTTCCAATTATGTGCCGCTGTACGAAGACAAAACTTGTTCGTATAATTTGAGATAGCACAAACACAAGGTTCAGCATCCATAAACACACGAAAATGAACTGATTTCAATGTACATGCACATGTACATTGTTTATCTTCATGATATATGTGAATTTAAAAACTAAAAGACCATCAACACTTAATAAACGGTTCGCCTTTTAAAAAATGCAATTCAAATATAGGTTTCAATGACATATTCTAATCATGTGTACAAAAAAATGCATTCGATGTAAACAACGAAAAAATGTTCGCCAGGCAAACAATTATTGTTGTTTTATACTTGATGGAGAAAATTAAAAAAAAACAGCCGCCACAGTGTAAAGTGGTCTTGGGAAACTACAAATCAATGAAGACAAGTGTTATACTATCTCCAAATTTAAGTACGGAATACTCCAATGTATTTGATATAAACTGATCTTCTTTGGAAAAAGACCAGATTGGTAATAAGCATGTTGGATATAGATACAGTTAAATGCAAAAATTCTTGTCTGACGTAAACAACCCTAAAATTAAACGATTAATTTGTAGAAAAATATATTACCATTAGCATCCGTTATCAGATTAACATATAACGATTTGGTACTCTTAATCATTTTAGAGGGCCCTCATGGGGTTTTTGATTATGTGATTACTTGGCCCTTTTTTTAAATGATTATTTGATTATTAAGCCAAATATTTCATGATTATTTGATTACCTAGGACTGTATTTTTAGTTTATGATTATTTGATTACTAAAGATAAGCAAATATTTAATGATTATGTGATTATATTGGCAAAAAAATGGTGATTATGTGATACTAGGACCCCCCCCCCCCCATGAGGGGCCTCATTTTATCTCAAGATAAAAATCTATTTAACTTTTAATGTCTGCAATTGATTACAAGTTGTTGGCGGAAACAAATCTCAAAAGAACATCTGTCTTTAAATACAATTCTAGGCAATCAAAATTAGATAAGTTTTACCTCAAGCATTGTCAAGGATGTTCGCTACTTTGTTTCAAAATAACAAGCGTTTTCAAAAGACTGTTTTAAATTGATAGTATTTGAATAAAGAAATGTAATAGCAGAAAATAATGACAAGTCATTTTGCTAGGTTTCCAAATATAAGCGATTGAAAAGTTGGCGGAAAATAATTCTCTCTAGGTATTTCATGCATTTAACATTCATTTTGGGCACATTTTTTTTTCTTTAAAAGACGATGAAAAAATAACAAGGTTTTTATAAGATTTTCATAGATGATATTTTCAAACTATGAATAATCAAATTGTGGAAGAAAAAGCCCCGAGGGGTAAGTAGAAAATTTTTCAATGTTACTACATAAATCAAATCAGACGATTTCAAATTCTAGAAAAAATTCAGAAACAAGAGGAGCGAACTTCCTGAAGAACTAATTCTGCAACTAACAATGAACTATATTGACCATTAATTCAATAATTAAAATAACAAAATAAAAATAAAAAAATAATTAATTACTGTCCAAAGATTCTCATCCGAAAATATAATACGACTGACTGCTGTTTTGGACTCCTTTAATACTTATTATTAGACAAACAAAACAAAAATGCGAAAAACAAACGAATACAACTATCAAATAAAACCAATGACGACATGTTCCTAATCGTATAAAATAAGTTAATAAAAGAATTCAGCTGAAGCAGTTTTATCTTTCGTTATCATTGTAAATAATTATTGGTCGTAAATCCGTTGGTATACGTCCTGTTATGATTATAGTCATGACCTGGGTACCTATAAACGGTGGATATAGTCGGTTCTGATTACGTCAATCTGGGTCTTCAATGCAAAATAATATCTTTTATATGCTGTCAATTGTCTGTCTAAAGTAGATTTATATTGATATTTGTACGGGATTGACAAATGTTTGGGTCATTTTGTCCCTATTCATGATTTTCAATAGATTCTAATTCCATCCTGTAAATTACCTTAATATCACAAATATTCAATTGAGAAAGACTAGAAATGATAAAGATTGATCATGCTTAAGTAACATATATCGTTTTACATTAACATTTGCGAACTTAAGAGCAATTCAGTGATTTGGAGATATTAAAGGGATTAGAGAACAAGCATGTTTACCGGAAGTGAAGATAAATAAACTATACTGTAATGAGTACATTGTGATTTGAATAAATGGTATGTCTTTCCTTTTATTTTTAAAATGGCTATGGATAATATAAAAAGTAAAAGAAGAAATAACAAAAATACCTAGCTCCAAAGAAAATTCAAAGTCCCTAATCAAATGGCATAAAAAGCTCAAACAAAACAACTAATGAATAACAACTGTTATATTCCTGACTCGGTACATTTTCTTATGTAGAAAATGGTGACGTTAAGCACGATATTGCGTCTCAAATGGTAACGTCAAATTTTTACGTTTTACGGCGATTACCGATTATTTGGGATAAGTTTTGTATTTAACTTGCATTTTTTGTTTTGCATATCAATGTGGATACGTTTTATAATGTTTTGTTGTACTGAATATGCAATGAATATTTCCAAATGAATGTAACGTAAGCAACAAACAACAAAATATATCGTGTTTGGGTAATGCATATCTTTATGAAATGAGAAGATATATACGGTATGATGAGTGCATGTCAATGAGACTCTCTACCAGAGATCAATTGACATAAAACGTATTAAAGTGCAATGTTTTCCCATTTAGATCCGAAAAGGAGGAGGATATTTATTTTGCTTTAATATAAAAAGTTTGTCGAGAATAACAAGTTAAACGGGTCTTGCTTATAAAATTCACTATACTTTCTTTAATAGCGGTACAATTAGATTATGAAATGAAACGATTGTCAGAAAAAAAAGGTTAATTATAATTCATCTCATATGTTTACAAGCTTTGTATGATGTGGAGAGGTATATAACCACGCTTTAGGCCTAATTTTATTTTCACTTTTAATTCTATACACATGAATCTTATTGCAGAGAAATAAAAAAAAATTGCAGTCAGTTTACGCTTCCCGAATTTGAAAATTTGATTAAGATGATTTGTTATCCTCTTGTGATACATAACTTTTTCACAACTTGAGAACCTCATCTAAACGAACAAACCCAGTCATATGAATTTTTTTTATGATGCTTTGTGGTCTTGTTGATAGTATCTGACTATCAAGAAAATTCTATCTAAGGAACTATATACAGATGATCCACCATAAATAGCGTACCCCGAATCGACAACGTTGAAAACGTACGAAAATCGTCCAGTGGACAAACTTGCAAGACATTTCATTTCTTTGAAAACGAAGTCGTTTTGACTACGCAAGTTATCAAAAAGTATGTAGCTGTTTTGTAAAGTTAAAGCACAATTACGGAAAAGGACTATTTAGCATGCAACTAATCTAAATTTTTAATAAATAACGTCGCAAATGACAATTTATTTGTAAAAAAACGGCGAAATCCGACATTGGACATCTTGCAAGACATTTGCCAGAAGCCGTTGCATTTTTATATGTAGTGTGAGTGCTCCAAAAATTCGATTTTAATATGGTCGATGTATGCACATATGCGAGCCGAATTTACACAAACGAAATATCATATAATCTTATATTTTAAAACCTATAAATTTTGATAACTTAACATCTTCCAAAATCTGACCAATATGAACACTATTTGTTTTTGCCAAAAAATAGCGTTGGTCGTATCAGAAACACATATCCAGTAATATTGTTATACTTTATATATGAAGCATATCATTCATTCGAATTTTCGTGGATATAACACTATTTTGAAGAACACAAACACCCCTGCTAAAATGATTATACGTATAGTCTGTTACGTCTGACACGCATATTTTTGACGTTTTGTCAATATGTTGTCCTTATTTTAGACTAAAGTAAAATATGATAAAATAATTTGTACTTTTTTCGGAATAGTATTTACCTGTCTAGTCTATGGATATAAGTTTTATAAAACTTAACTGTTATGATTTTATAGAAAAGCTGTTTATTAGTGTGGACTGATTGATTACACGGTATTGACGCAATAACGTGCGTAACGTCGGTAGATTATCCCTGGTTTTATAGCTAACTAAACCTCTCACTTGTATGACAGTCGAAGTGAATTTTAAAGTTGAAATTCACAAGAAAATACAAAATTACAACTCTATTTAAATTATGATTATAAATGATTGATGGGAAGCACGCCTCTATTTGAAAATACCATACTTGTCCAGTATGTACATAACAAACAAAACGGATATGCGGACAATCATATACTAGTAAAACGTACAGAATCGAAATTAAAATTTTTGTGACTTGGATATTAACAGAAAATAAAATCTATGGAATCAAATTTATCTCCATAATTTAGTGTTTGATTATCAATTATAACTTTACAATTATCAGCAGAAATGAACAATGTGTAATAATTTAGATTATCCTAAGGAGCAGATTGATTATTTCATTGCTATAGATTTATTTGCAGATCTTTTGTTGCTGAACATTCTTGCTTTTAAAGTTTAAGTGTATTTATTACACTTTTATAGATGTTAGGTAAAAAGACTACAATTAGAAGGAAAAAAATCATTCAGTTAGTTCCTTTCTGTGTCAGGTTTGCTTTGCTGTAAGTATATTAGTTTTTGAACCTTAGGACCAGGTGAGCCGGAAAACAATTCAAAGATAAGATGTTATTTTCATTAAAAAAAATTATCATCCAAACACAAATGTGATACTGCTAATTCAAGTTCGTCATTGATAATAATTATTTTCCATGAACGAAACGAAACGTAAGAAACCCAATTATTGTAGGCCAAAATGGTCCAAGCAAGAAGAAAGAACTTCATTTTATGTAATAATATCAATTATGCAAGTTCATTTGTTACTGAAAGAATCGTGTTGAAGAAGAAGAAAACTGATTAGCTAAATTTAACGACAAATTAATGTATTGATGAATATTGACATGACGACAGCATCAAATAACGTATCATTTCCACAATCCCGTTGATTCTATTTATTTTCCTATTTCCTTTCATTACCCTACAAAAATATCTTGTTAAATGTGTAATTCAGAAGAATGTCGACATTTTTTTTCGTGATTTTACTGAGGAAATGACTGTGTTCACTTCTACAGATAAGTAAGACGAGTAAGGCAATATTCACGGAACTCCAAGCAGCACAATGACAAGTTTATAAGCTTAGTTAACCTGTATTACAAAAGGACAAAACAATCATTCCGCATAATATAGTTCAATCTTTATTGTTGCATAATCATGTTTTGTCGATTTCATAGTTTAATATCACTTCCACAGAATAAGTTAGTCAAGCGTGGCAGATTGAATATGCGCAGAATTTCAAACTTCACAAGTTTATAAGCTTAGTTAACCCGTATTACAAAAGGACAAAACAATCATTCCGCATAATATAGTTCAATCTTTTATTATTGCATGATCCGTGTTCTGTTGATTTCACAGTTTTTACAATCATGACAATTTATACCGTATTTAACTTTCAGGAAATATCGCATAAAATCTATACACCCTTATTAAATGAAATATTTCAGTACAGCTACATGTAACAAATGGAACGCTTTATCATTCATGTTGCATACACATTTTTTGATTTGTTTCTTTTTAATTTATTTTAACACACTTACTAGAAAGACGGGCTCCAAATATTATAAGAATATTTGAACTATTAAAAAAGACATTATATTACCGTTTGTTTTCCTGTTTGAATGTTTTTACATTAGTTATATTTGGAGCCCTTTATAGCTTGCTGTTCGGTGTGAGCCAGGCTCTGTGTTGATTGCCTTTCTTTGACCTATGAAGGTTTACTTTTACAAATTGACTTGGCTATGATGCAGAGTTTTCTCATTGGCACTCATATCACACCTTCATATATCTATATATAATTTAATTTTGGACGTAACGCGTCTTCTGATTGGCTGACGTTATTTTGTTATCAGCCCATAGACACCTAAAAGATCATTAATTTTAGTGGAGGAGAACAATTATAGAGCAAGATAATGACACACGAACAATACATGTCGGCTGTTTATGTTTACATCGATGACCTACATTAACACTATTTTTACGGATTTCTAAGACCAGCATTCAGATATTCTGACACCTTTGAAATAATCACTCAGTCTTTTTCTGCACTTACTAATATATTTATGGTTTAAATGATAATTGGGCGGTAATTAAGGTATTATATCCGTCTTTTACGTTGGTTGCCTAGACACCTCCTAACTTAATTATGACCATAATTTACCACATTTTTAGTTTTTAACAGATTTACGATTTTAATATATCGTCTTTGAAGTTCACGTTGTTAAAAATGTATATGTGATATTTACATGGACATGTTTTAACGGAATTTGTTTGATTTAAGAGTGATGGCGCTTTTTAATCAGTAACGCAATTGCTATATTCGGTTCTACTTATGCGTTGTAAGTATCCATATTTTACAGAATTAAAAAAGAAGCTTAAAGTTCGTTTGACATCTATATATTTACTGGAAAATAATCATTTTTTTTCAAATCAACATTTTTGTTCAACGCGAAATGTATTTTTCTAACCCGAGTCCCAGAGTAGACTTGATTTTGTCTGACTATTAGAAAGAGAGGGAGAAAGAGAGGGAGACAGATAAAGGGGAGATCCTTGCCACATTTGTGTGAAGATATAAATACGGTTTACAGAGATAATTCTATGACATCCTTGGTGAATAAGGCATTTATTTTTTCCGGAACATAATATCTTGCTGCGTAAATGTAGCATATACGTTGACTAATGTCCAAGACAATTGTCGTTGTCATTTGTCACGTCTGGCCATCAATACACAGATAATTGTTTGATTGATTGTTGGCTTAAGGAAGCTGGCTTGTCATGTTTTGGATTTTTTGTCAGATTTTCGGAATCCTCTGGTTTTATCCATTTGAATGCCTTGAAAAAAATTGCCCGGTGACCCCCATTTTTCTTTTTGAAAATCTTTTACATGTATAATGATAAGCCATCTGTAAAAGTCTTATAAAATTTTAATTACTTTTTAACAGTTTTTGAGAACTTCCACTTGTCAATGATAAAGCTATGAAAAGTCAAAAGAGAACATTTTCCCACCAAACTTTCAATGGCTCATATCTCGAAAACAAGCACGGTGACCTATATATTTTTTTGCTCTTTGGATTCCTTTATCACTTCCCTATCAATATAAACTAGTGCTTTGAAAAGTTAATTACTTTGAAACTGAGAAGCGAACTCCCTTAACGTCCAGTAGCCAATATCCCATGTCAATTCAAAACAATAAAAATATCATACAAACTGAAAGGTACATTCTGCTCAAAGTAAGTCCAACGGGATGAACATATGAGAATATCTGTCGTTTTGATTCTCTGTCATGTATAGGAAGTGTGTCAGTTCTCTCAAATTAGGCATAATATTAAAAGTTGTTACTGGGCCGATTGGACCTTACTGCGTATTAATAAAATTTTGTGCACCTTACAGAGGAAAGTGGATGATCAAAGCGTAGGGTTTGTTTTCAAACGTTACTGAAATGTTTATGCGACCAGCAGATTTGTATACTCCGAGTCATCCGCTCTATTGTAACACACAAAAAGGACGTTGTCACACATCCGCATCGGAAAAGTATTCTTTTATACCAATGTCCAAGGTTAGGGAGAGGGTTGGGATCCCACTAACATTTTTAACCCCGCCACAATATTTATGTATGTGCCTGTCCCAAGTCAGGAGCCTGTAATTCAGTGGTTGTCGTTTGTTTATGTGTTACATATTTGTTTTTCGTTCATTTTTTTTTACATAAATAAGGCCGTTAGTTTTTTCGTTTGACTTGTTTTACATTGTCTTATCGGGGCCTTTTATAGCTGACTATGCGGTATGGGCTTTGCTCATTATTGAAGACCGTACGGTGACCTATAGTTGTTAATGTCTTTGTCATTTTGGTCTTTTGTGGATAGTTGTCTCATTGGCAATCATACCATATCTTCTTTTTTATAGATTGTATTTAACCTTTCCCGTTTAAAAATGCGATTGAAGACAACACAATATGCTTTGTAAGAAACGATAGAAATATATCACCTTATGCATTTCACATAAAGTGGCGGCTTAACCAGAATAGCAAAGTACATGTAGGATGAATTATGTTTAAGTAATAAAAGTTGCTTTATATTTTTATCTTTAATTATTAACGTTTTGAAATACATTTATGTTTGTGCAATTGAATAAACATGTTAAATCAGGATCAGTTTAATCTATCCTTTGAATTAAATTGAATACATACAGTAGAATCGGGGTGCTTGATTAATCTTACTGATGTTGTTGTTTTTTGTTAATTGTAGAAAACAGAAAACCGAGAAAAACAGACCACATGTTGACTTTGCTAATGAAAATGCTGATGAGATTTTATAAAGAATAAGCGAATTTAGAGTTTAAAATAAGGATTAATAAAACTTCATTTCGGTCAAATTTCTATTAAGCTAATTCGTTTCGCTTAGAGATACATGTAGTGACAACTTCCTACATAGATTAAAAATTCTGTTTTTTTGGGATCTATCATAAATATTTAACTGTATTCAAAAATTAATTCTGAATTCACTGAACCAGAGATATACATGTTGCTATACTGTGTTAATTTCACCGTACATGAACTTCCTTAATTCTTTGTTTATTTTTAATTGTTTTTAACAGTATATAAGTCTTTTGCAAGGTTACAAATTCAAAGCAAACAAGTCATAGTAAATTTAAATTCCGAAGTCAAGCCGCAGATATTTGAATGACCCTGTTTAAACACACCGAGCGTGTTTTCAGCTCTTTGAAAAGAAATAAATTTTACACAAAGAGAGTTTTGGACTGAACCAGCAATTTATGCCTACTACGCGTGCTTTCAGCTCTTTGGTTTTCAAAAAGTTTTGAACTTTCAAAACGATGTCCTCGAGCATCACTAAAAATGACAACTATAAAGGTTCGACAGTGAACCAATGAATCGAATAGGAAACACATGTTACTTTCCTGAATTAGAATAGGTGAGGGTATATGCATTTTACGTAGAAAAAGACAGGTTAAACTTCTTTTATAAACCTTAAATGGAACTGGCACATTTTTTTTAATGAATGAACATGGTACAGATAATGCACATTTATTTTTTGTGATTTCATGATTATATAATTTGTGTGGTTCTCGCATCTATAGTTTTGATTTCAATCTTTATATAGCCAAGGCGAGGCAGAAAAAAAAACCATCCTGGCACCCTACTTAAAAAAAGGTCAACGCGACCTGAATAAACAAGATTAGTTTTTTTTTAAAACGAACTTCATTTATTTGTTATACGTTTCAAAGTTCAATAATAACTTGTTAACATCAGTTTACAGGGATTTGATTTAAAGCATGACTTCATAAGGCGGATTTAAATTGAAATGAACATTTCATCCCGACAAAATTGTCAATGAAGCAACATTTCATGTTGATAATGCAAATTTTATTGTACAAAGCATGAAAGAAAGTCAATCTACGACCGTATTGTTATTTGTGAACAAGACAATTCCCGCCAATTCGCTAGCAGGCGATTTAATTGAATAAGTGCGTTAAGTGCATACATTTTTATAATTTTTATAATAAGTAGCCGATTAAAGATTGCAATTAGGAACGGAATTATCAATACATTGCCACCGCCTGGTGCGTTGTTGTTAAGAACTTATTGCTGGTTTCTGTCTATAAACGGTATTTAATTGAGCTATTGTCTGATGCTTCATTATTCATTATTGTTCATATTCCATTTTAGGTCATGTACTAAGCCATGCCCTATAGGGTTACTGAAATGGGTACATTTATCTCAATGAAATATTTATATAAAATATCTTAAATAATTAACATACTATCATTTAGGCACAGAGCTGAACGCTAGGGCAGTCATATTGTTTGGTTAGATATATGGAAATAGTATGAAAGTACGGAGAATGCTATGTGCATGTTTCCATGTAAATGTTCTATTTCCCGTATTTTCAATCGATAATTAAAAATTGCTCCTTATTCAACATGGTTGTAATAACCGTGAAAGGGGCTATTGAAACTAAATCCTACACAAATTTCATTTTTTTCAGAATTTCAGAGAATTTCTGAATCCATGTACATTTATTTAACATTAATAAAACGAGTTTACACGTATTCAAGGGGATGCCTTAATGTTGTCCCTGGACATTTTTCGTGGAGAAGTACTTTTGATAATAAACAGCTGCGCCATGAGCGCATGATACGCCCGACGTCTTGTGTGGAAGTTTTATGCAATAATCATAAATAGTTTCTGAGGAAGTTTTAAGCAATAACCATTTATTGTTTTTGAGACACGGCGGGACATGTGAAGTTTAAATCTTATTTTCACCAAAAAGTATAGAGATCATTTGACCATCATAAGAAACAACTATATTAAGTTTCATGAAATTTGGATAAGTCGTTCTCAAGTTACGGTGCGACATGTTTACGCCGGACAGACGGACGGACAGACAGACAGACAGACGGACGGACAGACAGACAGACGGACGGACAGACAGACGGACGGACACCGGACATTTGTATACCATAATACGTCCCGTCAAAATTGTGACGGGCGTATAAAAAGGATTCAATATCATTCCATCTCTAGTTGTGTTTCCTTTAAATTATGAGTCGCAGCAACATTCCCTGTATGGGCTTGTATTTTATCGTTCATATACTTTTTCAAACATAACTTGCTTAAAAAAAGTGTATAATGATTGATTCATTGCTGTTTACTTAATGTCCAGTGGCAAGTATTCTACCATATTCCTTAGGACGAATTTGATACGTGAAGTCGAAACTGAAGAATACCTTTCAAAATATAGCACGAAATATCGAGTTTAGAATGCAATACGGGTGGTCAATGTCAAGAAAAATTTGTAACTTTGGTTGGGGTAAATTTTGAGCCTAACACGTATACGAGACTTTTGAAATCATCGGAAAACTTCGGAATACTATAAATTAATTTTGAGTAGATGGCTGTATATGCATTTCTTGTATTATGTCTGGCAGACAGAGGTCAAATGTTTGAAATATTTGGGAAGAAGGAAATTTTACCTACTCGTCGTGTATCTATAGCAATGATCTGAAAAATCAGTCGTCTTAAAATCTTCGCTGTTAACGTTTTCGCGGTTGTTTGCCACAAGTGTATTTGGAACATTATTCTCAAAGTTTTTCATCAAATATTCAATGAAAAAGACTCTATATTTTTTTCTCGAAAGCACTGAATAACGTATTTGATGTAACTCGGAAAATGATTTAAATTTAGATAAGAATACTATTTTAAAAGAGACAAGGATATAAATTTTTGCAACAAAACTTAACCAATCATCTTAACCAATGATCTATTCGGACAGACCTGACTTCTAAACGTACACAGCAGATATTTCCGGCAATGCAACAACCCCTCTGAATCAGAAATCCGTCAATTAAATATTCGAAACTTTGACTCGCGTCGAAAGAAAATCTGATTTATTTGAATTATTGGGCATTAAATATTCAAAGCTGTAAAATCTATCTAAATTATAGGTGTTCGTTTACACTTATAAATTCTTAGGAACAAATATGTTTCCCTTGGTACACGTATTCTACGATCTATATCTCCAGCAAATAACATATTTCTTCTACGATATTGCTTCTGCAAAAACTATCCACTTATGAATAACATAGTTCATAACTCCCCCCCCCCCTTTTCTTCTACCCAAAAACTATTTAACTAATTAAGCAAATCCACCATTATTACTAGAAAATTTTGACAACTTTAATTTGACGATTATTGTTTTCTTCAATAAACATTTAACTTTTTTAACTGTATCAGCAAAAATAAAAAACAAAAAAAAAACCTGTAAATTAATCCTACAAACATGTATTGTATACCGGAAATGGTTTATACTTTTGCATAGCATACGCAAGAATGTATGCATGTTTTTTTTGATTTTTTTTTACAGTTGACAAAACCAAAACATTACTTTTAATGTTAGGCAAATTGACGGAGAAACTTTGAAATAGGCAATTGAAAGCTCAAAGAGGCAAAGTACAAATGAACAAAATAATCCCTTAAATAGTAGTTCGTTCACGTAGAAACTTTCAATGAGACATGAAGTAAAAAATGGAAATGACATTAGCTTAAAAGTTAGCGCGTGATCTGCAATGTGGCAAAGTAAAAAAATGAAATGATATCACCTTAAATGGTATTGCGCTGATAACGGAACTCTCAATTAGGCAAAGTAAAAATGAAAGAAACATTACCTTAAAATTTAATGCCTTGGCGATGTTTTGCAATGATGCAAAATTAAAAAAAAAATTGGTTACATTACCTCAAAAAGTGTTGTTTGAATCGCAATAAGGCAGAAGTAAAAAAGAACGTTACACCATGTGGCCTATAAAGTTAGTGCATTGACGATGATTCTCAATAAGGCAAAGTAAAAAATGAAAGTGACATTACCTTAAATGGAAGTGCGTTGATGATGGAACTCTCAATAGACAAAGTAAAATCAGAAATGTTTTGATCATGTTGAAGCTTATCAGTACTGTACGATAGTGACAATCTAAGTGAATGAGATCCGATAAAACTCTTCTTATATAGCATCATTCCAGACCACGCACTTTCGTATATACAGTTTGTTTCTTTAGTTCTATGACAATCCTAGAGATCATTTTATTGTTAAATTCTATATAAAATATTTATATTGATCAAAGTATCTGAGGAATAATATTATTTCACGTCTCGTTAAGTCAAATTACTAATGATTTTAAAAGTTTATTAAATATTCGAATTTATTAACGCAATTAGCAGTTGGTCTTTAATTATCGATAAAATCATTGGTCTAATTTTATCGTTTTGTTTTTCTTATTTTACTTTTTGATATTACGTCATTGGTTAATTGAATCGGAATTGATTTCCGTCTTTGTTCCGTTTTTAAGTGATTTTATCCACATGATTATCAAAGTTCGTTGTAGATGTTTGACGTTAAAATGCAAATTATGTGTAAAAAACAAATACATTAAGAAATATTTGACAGAAGTCTGTCATAAGGCAGCATGATGATAATTGTTTTCGCGCCAATTAAAAAAAAAACTTTCATAAAACACATCTAAATTTGTATGAGTTCTTTGTTCGCTTTTTGAGATCATAATTATGATGGAAATATATAAATACATAATAAATAATAAATTATAGTTTACATAAAATATGACGTAGGCATCATTCGTTTAGAGAAAAAAATATTGAAATTTTTTCTGTTTTTTTTTAATTGAACCATATCTTCAGCATGCCAATTTTTGCCCGTTATGAACACCCGTTATAGAGAATATTGTTACACTCTAAATACATATGGTACAATGAAAATATTACTAATTTTATGGTTTTAAATAAAGTAATAAATTCTCATCTCTAGTCGAAATCGCAAAGTTTTAATTGCTCGTAGGTTATATGCATAATTGAGGATATGTGGTATGAGAATACCCAAGTTAAAATGAATTGG
The DNA here is from genome assembly GCA_019925275.1 of Mytilus edulis. Lineage (NCBI taxonomy): Eukaryota > Metazoa > Mollusca > Bivalvia > Mytilida > Mytilidae > Mytilus > Mytilus edulis. The sequence continues at coordinate 76,343,884 of CM034354.1, read as the reverse complement.
AAGTAACAATTGTAGGCAACAGTGCAGCTTTCAACAAAGAGAACAATTAAACTTATTGTCGGTTTAAAAAGCCTCTGAATGAACAATGTCAAATTATTCAATTGAGATAAACTAACTACCTTTAATATAAACAAAAACAAAAAATACGCAAAATTATATGTAAATTTAGTACGTATCTCTGGTAAAATGTTAATCTGTCCGTAACCTCCTACAACATTTTGTTGGATAATAAATAATTAACCTACGTTAAGGTACAAAACCACTAATTCATAGCCCCATTGCTTTCTATGTTAAATTCTGCAATTTCAAGCATTAATGGCTACTTTATCTAAGTTCCCAAGTCCCAAGCTTACATTTGATACTAAAGCTACTCAAATATTCCCACTTTTGACAAGGATATAGCTATGCGTAGGATCTATTTTGTTTAAAATATGACTACTTTCTTGTATGTTCTTTCCGACCAGGCTTGCATTAGTGGTTCTATTTCTTAAAAAGAAACATAACGATGTTATTATAATTATAAAGAGGCTACACGTAGAAAAGGAAACTAAGTGGTAAACGTAAAAAAAGACCACAACAAAATAAGCCAAAAGAAACACACACAATATGAAAAGGATCTTTACCAAATAAGAAAATGTACTCGTTTTATGAATTCTATATATGCGACTTTCATACAAGTGCAGCAGGTCCCATATACATATAAATGTAGGAACTAAAATAATTCACTTGAGAAAAAATATATAATTATGAATGTTCACTGGTATTTACAAAGCATTTTTTCGCCTGAAGATACATAGACATGCAGTGTGAGATCGCCGTGGTATACTAGTTTTGTTTTCGTGCTGAAGCAGCGTTTAGCAACACCAATCATTCAATCAATGTTTAGTTCTATTTAAAACCGACCATAGATAAGGTTTGCTAAAAGTTTTAAAATAAAATGTTCAGTTCAAATTTACATTTGATTTATTTCAATTTCTCTCCAAATAATAGAGTAGGAATTATTATGTGTCGACTGGACTACATATTTACTTTTGTCTACTATTAGAGTCAACAATAGTCTGAAGCGAGCACATATTTTGCGGGTTTTGGCTTACAGATCGGAACGTCCCTTATCAAATGGCAAAATCAAAAGCTCAAATACATTAAACGAATGGAAAACAACCGTCATATTTTTGACTTAGTAAAGGAATTTCCTCATATAGAAAATGATGGATTAAGCATGGTTTTATAGCTAGCTAACCCTCCCACTTGTATGAATAGGTTGATTTATTATCTGTACCAAGGTAACCCTAAATAATGTTTTTTTAAAGTACCTTTTAAACGTTAGTCATGTATAAAAATAAGGGGGCGGCTCTGATGCGACGAAAAACGGTTGATGTTGATTAAAGTGTTACAGTAGACCTTTTTTTTTTTTTAGAATTGTTAGTACACAAAGGTACTGTTGTCTATAAGTCTGAGATTTTTTGTTTTTGTTTACTACAGGATAAACGACTTTCATTATCTATTCAAATGTCGAAAACAGGAAATAAAACTGCTTAGAAATAAATATATTCCACAATATTATACTGCAAATCCAACAGAGTACACATTGAAACAGCTTTTAACATTTTGTCATGTAGAACTTTACAAAAACTTGGCAATATTTAAAAAAAAATCTTACACGATACTTGTGAATTATGAAGTCTTTTTTGAATTGAATGTTATGGTAGTTTGTAAATTGACATTTTGCTATATTTTACCATGAATGTAGTATTATTATGTTTAGTGTTAATGTATTGAGTATAAACATGTGTATACGTGTATATATGATGTCCTCTTGTACACCTATGTGTCTGATGTTAAAAATTATTAATAAAGTATTGTCTATTGTCTATGGATAATTTGACATCATAATAGGAACATCACTTCTCGTTTAAAATTACAGTATATTAGTAAAGATGAACAACGAAGTTGATAAGCGTTGAATGTGAACACGCTGCATATGGATATCATATACGATGCAAAATTAAAGATGATACGAAATGTCTGGAAGCTTTTAGGCAGCAACCATTTGATTTTCGGGTGGGGGGCTATGAATTTTTTTTTCTGGACAAACAATCTATTCTTTTCGCGACAAATCGAAAACATTTTTTTTCTTCCAATTTTAGCATTACATATAGTGAAACCCCCCCCCCCCCCCCCCCCCCCCGAAAATCAAATGGCTGCTGCCTTATTTATAGTTTCTCGTAAATTGAAGTGAAAGTTATGTACATGATCATTTTATCAAAGAATATACTTATTTTATTCCGGGAAAACGTTATTTACTTATGAGTTGGATTTGGCTTTGATGTTATGAAGCCACTACGAGTACTTTTAAATCAATGCTTTGTTTATAGTGAGTCTTTCTATGTTGTGATGTTATATTACTGTTTTAGAAAAGGGAGCAGGTTTGGTACCATTAAAACGTTTAATCCGGCTGCAATTGTTTGCACCTGTCTAAGTCAGGAATCTGATGTTCAGTGTTTGTCGTTTGAATGGTTTTCACTAGTAATTTTTGGGCCCTTCATAACTTGCTGTTCGGTGTGAGCCTAGGCTCCGTGTTGAAAGACCGTACCTTGACCTTTAATGGTTTACTTTTATAAATTGTGACTTGGATGGAGAGTTAGTCTAAAGTTTAAACATATTTATTTATAGTGGATTGGGAAACAAGTTTTGCAACTTATATTAATCCTTTTCCACTTTGCGGGTGCGAGTGCTGCCTTGTAGCGGCATTAACTACTCTTTTTCGAAATATACGAGGGTGTCTTTAACGTGCAAGAGCTATGGCTCTCTCTTAACACGGGTCAGCCACTTATCGTCCCCTTCCGACAGACTATCATCGTTTCCTCAAGACCATACTCGCAGATGGTGTCAAGGGAGAGCCGAAAATTGAGTTCCTGAAATTTTCATCCCAAACGGGAATCGAACCAGGAACCTTTGTGTTAGTAGTCCGATGCACTAACCAGTACACCACGGTTGGATGGAGAGTTGTCTCATTGGCACTCATACCACATCTCCCTATATAAATTTGTGTCTAATTTTTTTATGTTAGTGTGTGTATTTGTGCTTCATACGGATTTACTGATTTTTTTCAATTTCAACTATTTTTTTCCTTCATTTTGTTGTTATTTTGTGTTTGCAACACCACTGTCCCTGGTTAGGGGAAGGTTGAGCAATCGTAAACATTAACATTGAAAAATCTAACTTTTGAATTAATTGTAAATGTTATCACGTCTGAATCGAATTTAATGCTACACGCATTCGTGAATGAATGTGTTGTCCGGTAGATATCTTCGGAAAATATTTTTTTCTATATTTGTATTCTTTGATTCTATAATTAATTTTTGAACACATATTTTCAAATCTGCTTCACGTAAGATTGATGAAAATATTTATTATTACAAGCTCCTTATTGATTTTAAAAAGTTTTTATTCCCAACCAAGCGTTTCCACCTTAAGCAATCCACAATTGTACGTCCCCTCCTCAGACTAAGAATTTGGATATATAATAAAATAAAGGACTTCCAATGGGACGGAATATTTTTTTTTATCAACAAGTTTATTTTTCGTTAACCATAGTATAACAGGGGCGCATCCAGTCCATTTTTTTAAAGGGTGTTTCCAACCTAGGATTAAAGGGGTGTTCAACAATATGTCCCCATTCAAATTCATTGATCGACCCACAAAGGGGAGGGGGGGGTTCGAACCGTCTACTCCCCTCCCCTGGAATCCGCTATTGTTTAACATAGACCAAAGGAACAACGATAGATTAGTCAGCACCACATTGACGTGTAGCAAGTACTTGCCACTGCAATTGTCGTTTCTTAATCAATCAATATAACGTACGCCTTCTGGTCGCATTATGTATGGCTGACATTTCCCAAGTATCTGCTATTAACGCCGTTCTGTGTCGCCATTATGTATAGCTGACATTTCCCAAGTATAACTAATCTATTAACGTCTTCTGGTCGCATTATGTATAGCTGACATTTCCCAAGTATCTACATGTAGTTTGCAATAACTGATCATGTATAGGGCTCTTTATCTTTATTATCTATCCAATTGACATTTACTAGATTAACGTAGATACAACATGTGTACATACTTGTATATCATATTTCCTCTACAACATGTATACATATATCATATTGTCTCTACAACATGTATACATATATCATATTTTCTCTACAAGTTTGCGATTTCAGTATTATAATGACGTAATGACTTTTTTATGATTATATGTATTAATTATATGATATTAAGTCCTTCTTATAGAAATTAACTACATAAATTATATCTGTTATGGTTTTCTTATTGTAAATAAATGAAATAGTACATTGAATTATAATATGGTGTTATTTTAAAGATTGTAAGCTGTAAATGACCGTCTTTTTTCTACAACATGTATACATATATCATATTTTCTCTACAACATGTATACATACAATGTATATCATATTTTCTCTACAACATGTATACATACAATGTGTATCATATTTTCTCTACAACATGTATACATATATCATATTTTCTCTACAACATGTATACATATATCATTTTCTCTACATTAGATTGCGGATTTCAGTATTATAATGACGGTAATGAACATACTTTTGTATGATTTATATATGTATTAATTTATGATGATATTAAGTCCTACTTATAGAAATAAAACTACATAAATTATACTGTTATGGTGTTTCTTAATTGTAAATAAAATGAAAAGTAGGTACATGTTGAATTAGTAAATATGGTGTATATCTTTAAAGGAATTCCGCTCAAGCTGGTACAATGACCGTCTTTATCTTGCAATGATGTAGTTTCTTTAACTCCGTGCTGAAAGCCTCACTGTGACTGAGATGAAGAACCGCAATATAGCGCTGTTCCTTTGCTCTTTGTATGTTTTTTTGCTCTGCATCATGTACTAATTTGGTGTCATTGATCATGACACCCATATATTATTGTTTCTTATTTTACATGTACTATATTATTATTTGATTTATAGGCACCGTATACAGTAAATATATAAAAAGAATATGTGGTATGATTGCCAATAGACAACTATCCACAAAAGACCAAAATGACACAGACATTAACAACTATAGGTCACCGTACGGCCTTCAACAATGAGCAAAACCCATACCGCATAGTGGGATAGTTCACGTTCAATTGATGCCAGCAACACTCACATATTTTTAGTATTCCAATGTTAGAGTGAATCATGAATCATGAATGTTTAATAAATGCCATTCTTGTGATTAAATTAGGGACAGGACGGTTTCTATCAAAAACTTTCACCGGTGGTGTCAATGATATGAATCGTCTTGAAAAGTTCGAATATGATCTTAGGACTCGTACAATTTTTCAGAACAACTTTAATACAGTTTAACATTTGTTCTGTATGTCAGTATGTTAAAAATAAACTATGTAAAAGTTATTTAACATTTTGGAATACACTGAAGTATCAAACAAGTAACTCCGAAAAAGGCAAGCTTGGTACTTATTTTTCTATAAAACTGTTACTCTTATGGAAAAACTGTGACTGTTTTGAATTAAGGAGATTAGGTATGAACACTGACACTGAGTCAGTAAATAATATGAGAATAAATACATTTTATAATGTAATTTTATTATTATTTTTATTCACAATATATACCCGGTATGTGGTTTTTAACTTGATTCTGGTCAATAAAATTGAGAATGGAAATGGGGAATGTGTCAAAGAGACAACCATCCGACCAAATAAAAAAAAACAGCAGAGGGTCACCAACAGGTCTTCAATGTAGCGAGAAATTCCCGCACCCGGAGGCGTCCCTCAGCTGGCCCCTAAACAAATACATGTATATACTAGTCCAGTGATAATGAACGCCATACTAATTTCCAAATTGTAAACAAGAAACTAAAATTAAAATAATACAAGACTAACAAAGGCCAGAGGCTCCTGACTTGGGACAGGCGCAAAAATGCGGAGGGGTTGAACATGTTTGTGAGATCTCAACCCTTCCCTATACCTCTAACCAATGTAGAAAAGTAAACGCATAACAATACGCACATTAAAATTCAGTTCAAGAGAAGTCCGAGTCTGATGTCAGAAGATGTAACCAAAGAAAATAAACAAAATGACAATAATACATAAATAACAACAGACTACTAGCAGTTAACTGACATGCCAGTTCCAGACTTCAATTAAACTGACTGAAAGATTATGATTTCATCATATGAACATCAGGCACAATCCTTCCCGTTAGGGGTTTAGTATCATACCATCATAACATATATAAGAAGAACATAACCCGTGTCATGCCAACAACTGTTTTTAGAACAAATGTGTTTAGTTCCGATGCAAAGACCTTATCAGTGACTCAATATTAACGCCAAAATATGCAATCTTTAATGACTTGACAACAGTATCGTAATTATATCCCTTCTTAATAAGTCTATTCAAAGGTTTTGTAAGTTTCTGAGGTGAATACTGACACCTTTGTGCTTTATAAAGAATATTTCCATAAAAAATGGATGTGAAATACCTGAACGTATTTAGAAGTCTGCATGTTGAGCTATATTTACGAATTATGTGTTTATACCGATGATAAAATTTAGTAAATGTTTTGACCAGTTTGTGATATCGAAAACTCTGGTGTAATAATTTTTCAGTAATACATAAATTTCTCTCGTTAAAATCTAAAACATTGTTACATACACGAGCGAATCGTACAAGTTGAGATATATAAACACCGTAAGATGGTGACATGGGAACGTCACCATCTAAAAACGGATAATTAACGATAGGAAATGAAAAATCATCCCTTTTATCATAAATTTTAGTATTCAGCTTTCCATTAGTGATATAGATATCAAGATCGAGAAAAGGGCAGTGGTCATTGTTAGTATTAGCTTTATTTAAAGTAAGTTCAACAGGATAAATTTCATTAATATACATACTGAAGTCGTCATTATTGAGAGCCAAAATATCATCCAAATATCTAAAAGTATTATTAAATTTGTTTATCAGATGTTGTTTCGATGGGTCTTTGCTTATTTTTGTCATAAATTGTAACTCGTAACAATACAAAAACAGGTCCGCAATAAGTGGTGCACAGTTAGTCCCCATTGGAATTCCGATAATCTGGAATCCCGGGCGTATGACATTTGCGCCGATTTTGAAAATTTATATTCTTTCATTTGCGCCGATTTCATTTTTTCATTTGCGCCGATTTAATATTTTTTCCTAATTGGATTTACAGGTAAGTTACAGGTAAGTTAATACTTTTACAATGGCTGAGCACAGAGTATATATAAAGACAAATCAAGTGACATTGCAATTGGTAAATGACTATCCCAATGTTTCGGGTAACCATTCCTTTCCCTAAATGAAATCGATGACTGCTTCACGTTTGACGTTGTCTGACGCTCCGCTCCTTCTGATGACAATTGTCATACATTCTTAGACAACGTACAAGTACACATTCCATAACGGTCAACCAATTCGTGATGGCGTCACTAAAATTAACGAAGGGATGATTTCAACTTCACCATTTGGAACTCTTGGTTTTATAGCTTCCTTGTAAGAAAATGCGAACTCTAGAAATGCCCCCACCAGTACGTATGCCAGACAAAGAAAAGATGGCCTTCGTTATCGACAATTACGCCAAATATAGAAGAGACGAAATCATAAGAAAGGAATATATTAGATGTGTTGCCTATACATACTCGGCAAGAACAGATTTATGATTTGAATGTATTCCGTTTTTATGGATTTGAATGCTGTACATATATTTTTAATTCGTTATTTTAGTATAAACAAAGTGCTTTTATCTTAGGTTTTTACTTTTTGATTTTAAGCAGGAGACAACAGTTATATACATGTTATGATTGACAATTCATAACATATGTACAACTGGCTAACGGAAGAGGTCTTTAATGATAAATGAAAATAACATTACTGGTATGGAAAGTTGTCTCATTGGCACTCATACCACATCTTCTTATATCATTTCACCTGTAATTTACCTGTTTTTACCTTTAAAAAAATCGGCGCAAATGAAGAAAAAAAAATCGGCGCAAATGAAAGAAAAAATCGGCGCAAATGAAATGCAGATCGGCGCAAATGCAAAACGCCGGGAATCCCCAAAGCGAACAAAAATGTTATCTAGTAAAAATTCAAGGGCATATATAGTATCAAAGCATGTCCAATTAACATAGTTTTTTTGTTTATTGCTACTAAAAAATGACCTAAAAGAGTTTGAACATATATATTCAAATTCTGATTTTTTGAATGCCCATTTAATTAGGTGTGTGAATTTTTTCTTAATGAGAATGTGAGGCAATGTGGTATACAGGGTAGAAAAATCAAAACTTTGAACAGATTCAAAATCACCAATATAAACATGCAATTTAACAAGTACTTCCAACGAGTTCTTGACACTCCAAAAGTAATTTATTCCACTATTTTCGAAGGCCTTACTTGAACAATTTATTATCAGGTTTTTAATTGTACCAAGTGTGCTGGTAAGAAGAATAGACAATTTAGTAGTTGAACAATGGCTTGAAGACGAAATAAATCTATATTTGTAAGGGGTTTTGTGTATCTTCTGAAGCCAATGCATAGTTGGGAGTTTCATTGTATTTGGCTCTGCTTGTAAAGCGGTGGCTAAAAGTTTATGTTTGTTACAGATTTCGTTTTCTAAAAATGGAGTCAGTTAGAATGTTGGTGAATTGGTGATTTCCTTTTTCAGAACCTCAATATAAAATTTACGTCAAACAATAATAATATTATTAACAGCTTTATCGGCCGGGACAAAAACAAATTCCTTGGCTAGTTCTTTTAGTTTATGTTTGATACGAGAAATAGGTTTATTGTGGTTATTGTTAATAGTAAAATGTTCTTTAAAATGTTGAATACGTATATCAACTATCTTCATTACTGAATTAAAAAAAGAGTCCAAAGATTTTTTGTCAGCTTTTTCCCGTTTTATCCATTTCATACAGTAAGTATGGAGTGAGTCGTGGATGATATTACGACACTCAATGCTTATATTCCATATATATATAATATATGTATATGCCGCTATTATTGTTGTTATTACCAATTATGTGAATCAATTGTATCTGATTTTATGCCCTTTGTGGGCCCTTTATGGGCCCTGTAATTTGGGAAATAAAAATATTCTATTCTATTCATTTGTACACGTAGTCAATCTTTATTGCAATAGTAGATGGTCTGGATATAAGGGTCTTCTTTTCTATATATTTTTATTCATTTTTGACAATTATTCTCATTTTTTTTTTTTATTTTAAGATGGTAATTTATTCCCTGTTCTATAAACCTCCATCTAGAGCTTCATAATACTAGTAGGTTGTAAATCCCCAGACCCTGTGCGCCTTGCACTAAAATCATCCTGAAATACCATACACACGTATTAACATTTTTTTTTATAAATTGATAAGAACAAAACTTGTCAGTAAATATTCTTTTGGTATTAAAGTAAAACTCTTAAAGGTGTTTTCATTTACGCATGCAATTTACTGCATACATGTATCTAAAAATAGATTACAATTGCAAACAATTCATTATAATTTGTAAAACAGTATAATGCCAAATTTTGCCCAATGGGAAACCATCTCTGATCAATGGTAAAATATTTATAGTAGCGATCAAACTCTTTGTATACCATTCATTGACAGGAAGGATTGTATAACATTTACCCCTGATAGGAGTTTACAAACAATAAAAAAAAATACAATCACTATACTATTGTTTTACTTTTAATTGTCTCTGCACGAAACGTACTCGACAGATATATTAATAAACATCCTATCTTGTCAACTGCATTGTACTTGATATCAATAGTACATTATCATGTAGGTTTATGTACATGTTACAGGTGCATTGAACGGTAGTCGCGAGTTGATTATCGTTTTCGAATCCACTTCTCTAGCTAGTAAAATGACTATCTGTTGTATAATCTAACAATCAATCAACACAATTTTATGTAAATAATTTTGTATTTTGTCTTTTTTATTCTCTAATAGCTGGAAATGATTAGATCCACACGGTTCACATTTATATTTAACTTAATATAAGTTCAATTTAACTTAAATTTGTTGTAATCTCCCCTTTTTAATACCAGATTTTATATTTGTAAATAATTCTTTCAATCAATGTTGAATCATATCAAATTATTTACATTGATTAGATTTTAATTTTTATAATTTATTCATAAAGACATATAATTTGTAAAGTTAAAAAAAATTAATAACCAACATTAAGAAACCTTTAATATTTATTTATACAATGTATAGCATTTAATCACTGTATTTTTTTTCCGACCGTGCAAGGGCTGTATAGTCAGTCAAGGTCGTTAAAAACTTCCATATATATAACTGTATTTGATAGTCAAAGTCGTTAGATCTTCAATGCACCTGTAACATGTACATGAACGAATAAATGGGTGAAAGTTGTAAATGAAATATAAATACGTCTTCGCAATACTCCTGTTGATGTTGAACACATGCAACGAATGGTCTTTGTTTTCATAGTGTTAAGATTATTTTAACGTTATTACATTTGGCATCCATCATCAATCAGTCAATAAAGTAGCATTATTTGCAGAAATCCAAGCAAAATTGCTCTTTCTAAAAATGTACAATATATCATTATGTCAATTTTGAAGTGAAACATGTGAGCTGTTCATAGCCATGATCGTCTAGTTGTTGGCACAGAAAGAAATGATTGTGATAATAACAGTCCTAAGTTCAAGCCTTTTTTATTGTAATGTTTTTCTCTACCAAAACATTTTTTTAATCTTAGAGGAATTATATTTCATTTTTCATATAATGTTGACGATTTTGGTTCTGGTTTTACAGACAAAGAAGCAGTTTTACAGTCGTTGCTTATTACATTTTTTTCACATTCATGGCATTTGAATCAGTTAAATATTGATATATATATATTTGGACCCTCTATAATCAAACAATTTTAGATTTTGTTAATGTAAGCCAAGAAACCAAAATATTTTCATCCTATGTTCATAAACGAGGGCCAAAAGAAACCGAACCAAAGGGACAATAAAAAATTATAAGTGAAAAATAAAATAAAATATCAATGAATTTTTATGTTTTAGAAAAAAAAACCGACAAGACAAGACAAACAAACAACACAGAAAAATTATATACAGAAAACCAACGACTGAGCAATATAAATCCACATAAACCTCTAAGGTGATATAAATTAGTGTTACCTTATACATAATTTGGAGGCCATAATTTTAGGTTCATATAATGTTGGGTTTCTATCTATCCCGAGTATTTGAACAAATTGTGAAAATTTTGGTTTTGAATGATATTCCTCTTCGTGATTGATTTGACCTTCAAATTGTTTTGATTGAACGCCACTGGAAAGTCTTGTATAGACGAAATGCGCATCTTGTTAAACATTGTAAACCAGATGTCCTTTTTCGTTTTCACGGAACGTGAATTTTAGTGTGAAATAACCTGTTTGGGTTCGCTTAGTGTTTAGGAAAATGAAGTATTTCAGGCATCAAAAACAAAAGTGTTGCGCCTGTACCAAGGCAGGAGCCTCTGGCCTTTGTTATTCTTGAATAATTTTAATTTTAGTTTCTTGTGTATAATTCGGAGTTTAGTATGATGCCCATTACCACTGAACTAGTATACATATTTGTTTAGGGGCCAGCTGAAGAACGCTTCCGGTGCGGGAGTTTCTCGCTACATCGAAGACCCATTAGTGGCCTTCGGTTGTTGTCTGCTCTATGGTCGGGTTTGTTGTCGCGTTGACACATTCTTCATTTCCTTTCTCGATTTTACTATCAGATAAAATAGTTAAAATCATCTTGGTACAGGTTTACCCGAGGTACATTTTGTAGTTGCGATATTATGAGGAAATAAGAATATCTATGTTTTTTCAATGAGACAACTTTCCACTAAAACAAATGACATGAAAGTTATACTTAACTATGGGTCATCGTAGGGCCTTCAGTAATGACCAAAACCAAAACTGTATTTGTTTAGTACAATATATAATATACATCATTTTTGATAATGGATAATACTTTTGATTCCTTTGCGTCAATCGTTTAGTTTTTGTCTTTCTTGATACTGATTAAATTTGTTTTATCTTTCTTTCTTTGATTGGTATGTAGATCGATATTTGTATGCATTCCATAAGTTTAATGTTACTTATTCATAAATGTATAAAATATTAAGATGAACCCAATGCCGGACTATTTAACTAATTGCATTGTTTTTTTTTAAAATTTATTAACAGAGACTGTTGGAGTGTATCATAGTATGTGTTGTCTCCTTAACCTCTCCGTTACAGTAAATTTTTTAGGACCGTGAAATTGCAGTGTACACGTTGTTGAAGGCTATACTCTGAATAATGAATAAAAACAATGAAAGAGTTTTGCTTTATGTTTTGTAAATCGTACATAGAAGGGTCTTGATGAGGGGCTTTAAATTCTATATTCTTTAAAGATTTTGACAGTTTTTCTCTTTTTACTATTATTCTCTACCCTTTTTTTATATGTTTCAAAATCCCATTTTTTTCTATTCTTAGTTTATAGGCCTAAATCTCTTAATTCTTTTTTATCCTCCAGGGTCTAGTCTTTATACTATTGGTTTGAATCTCTTTATTATTTTTTCAGCCTTTTATTCTCTTTTTTTTTTATCTTAATACCTTGAATTTCTCTATTCTTTCTTTTTATCCTTTATTCTCTATAAATTATCTTATCGGCCCACATCTTTTTTTTTATCCTTTATTGCACATGTCTATTTTTTATCTTATTGGCCTTAATCTCTCTAATTCTTGGTTTACCCTTTATTTGGTAATCTTTATCTTTTTTTTATTGCCTCCATCTCAATATTATTTTTTTCATCCTTTATTCTCTATTCTTTAAATAATTTGACTTTTTCTCTCTATTCATGAGTTTTCTACCCTTTGCTCGCTAATCTGTAAACCCCACCAAGACTATCGTGTAGGCATTCTAGCAGTATCATAAATCGATGCACAATGTCTTTTTTCTCTTTCAGAGAAATATTCTGCTTAAAATGGTACCAAGATATTTAGTCTCCGCGCTTACAAATATTGAAATTGAAGTACGCATATCTATTGAACACCGTAGCTGTCTTATGCATATCAGCGATTCATGAATATGCAGTATTCAATTGGACACAATCTCTTTTTTTAATAGTTACATTTTTTCAACTGAGTTAATTTACACCACTTAATCCCTGCTGATTGTTTATTTTGTATTAGTAGTCAAGAGCTGTAAAGGGAAACTTCGCAAAAAAATCAAAAATTGATATTATGTCCATTCTGTATAAAAATGCTCAAATTTATAGATATTAAAGTTTTATTCCGCTAAATAAGAGATCACCATCGATTTTAAATTTTGAGTATCAGTTCTCTACTCTCCGCCATCTTGTCACCTTCTCCGATGAAAAATCCCGATATGTCAATAAACCACAAAGGAACAAAACTACAGTAAACGATGTAGTCGTAATTGCGTGTCGATATCTTGTCAATCGTACGGTTGTTTTATCTGACTGACTAACTTGATACGGAAAATGGTTTATATTTTTAAATAACCATATAGTCTGTTATTTTTAAACTGATAATATTGTAATTAGTTAAAAAGTCAAAGTTCAAATCATAAAATGATAAATAAGTGTTCCGTGGAAATTGTTTTCGAAAATCTAATTCGTTCATAATTCTTTCAAGTAATAAACTTTATTTAAATAAATTCGGATCTTCCCTTATCTGATCACCAGCATGGCTAAAGGTATTACTCCCAAAGGTATTGGAAGGGGTGTAAGGTGACACGTCCAGGTATTCAATCGATTTCCTGTCCGGCGGGCTTGCAAGTTCATGCATCGTTTCACTTATGTAGGTATTGATCAGTGTACACGACCGTTACTTATAACTTTCCATTTTGAACTATCAGGTGCATGTATAATATACATTTTTGTCTTGCGTGTCCGAAAGTGATATAATATACTAGTCATTACTGAACTCATACGCTTGTTTATAAATAACATTTCTGGTGTAAAGAATATTATTTATAAAAAAAAAATAATACAAAAAAAAATAATTGAAGAAATACAAATCTATTTACATATTTTTCCAAGGGTTAATTTGGGAAAATGTAATATATACTCGTTGTCAATAGTTTAGGACAGATTGGAACATACCAGAATTATTGATCTAAAAAAATGTGCCGCGCACTTGTCGACGATTCGTGTATACATACGCCTGGTAGAAAGTTACGGAACTATAGTCAGTAGCGCAATTTAAAATATGTATACATGTATACATTGAACATAAGAAAGAAACATACATTTTGTGTAAATTGTGGTAAAAGTTTTGTAAATAGACTAGTCCATGTATGCCAACAGTATGTAATCAACGAATTCGATAGACTATTGTATACCAAAAGAAGAAGAAGAAGAAAAAAAGAACCATTTGATTTAAATACAGGTCAATTTATAACTTGCTTTGGTTCATCGAAGTTAAGAACATAGTAAACTCACAGATTTATATATCAATTAAATTGTTCTCGAATAAAGGACTAAATTCGTCATCATCACAATTGTTCCAACATTCATGTAAAATATATGCAACTGGACGTACACTTATAATCCCCAAGGAATGTGAATATTTTCTAGGAAAACTATTGAGTATCAATTTCGGGATTTATTTTCTTTCTTGATATTCAATGACAGCAATTTAAAGAATAAACTGCTTGTCGGATATTTGTCCGCTTTAGGGGTATTCTTGCAAGTTGAACAGACTTATAATAACATTCAAAAATAGGGAAAGATAACAGTAAATTCGTTGTCTTTTAATTTTAAACATCGTTGATCAAATAGTTATTTAAGTATATATATACGTTGGGAGACGACGATTATTATAGTTGTCTCAGATTTTAATAAGGACGTTCCCCATTATGAATAAATTTGGTCGACGTTTATCACACTTGAAAAGAATATCTATTCGTAATTTTTCGATTCCATTACAAAAATATTTTTTTCTTTATTCGTACATATTATATTCCGCTTCGGTAGAGTTATCTTCAGATAGTTTCATATATTAATTAATACATGGCTTTCAAAAGTCTAAATGTAAGTGTTCTCGTACATTTTTTCGCCTAATAAAGACAAATAAAAATGATTTAGTAAAGCTATTTCTAATTTCTAAGTCCCCCTTTTTTATGAGACATAAATCAAGGACAAGACTTGTATATCATTTCATTCTGACATATGAATTAAGTTTCCCGTCTTTAACCGAAAATTGTGTATTTCTTAGTAAATTAACTTATTTGAATTCAAATAAATAATAGCACCAAATATAATTAAATAATTCCACGGCGACCAATTTTTATTTGTCACCAACTTGAATATGTATTTTTAATGTGTGTATTAAATGCTACCACTGATCCGAATAGACAGTCACACCTGGCAAGGTGTGCCCTAGAGGCGTGGTTAAATACCGAAGTGCAAATAACAATTTACCTTTCAACAAGCCATCTACGAGTATTGCCACAGAACCGTGAATACACACATCGTATAAACCTAGCCATAGCAGAGATAGTAAAAGGTCAATAATAGTACACCAACATATTGTCTTTACAGATTATTGTACTTGAATTTGTTCACCTTATCAGTCCGAAAATGCATTTATTAAAAATAAATTTATAACTTTTTGTGTTGTCTACAAATATAATTCGAATATATACGTTTAACATAGATAATTTATCTCACGAATGAGTACAATTGAACGTCTGTGCGTTTTATTTTCTTATTATCGGATGGTTATTAGATAAAGCATAAGTCATCGGCGCGCTTACGATTACGTTAAAATATGATTAAAAACCAAGACTTTTAATGATTGTATTTTAAATCCCGGCATGCAAAAATCAGGAGAAAACGTCACGACCTACAGGAAGTAGTTGATATTTTTTCATTAATTATTGAATTTCTCCTTTATTACTGCACATATAGCGATAAAACTTTGTGAATATATATATTATGTCATAATGAACATATTTAAACCATAAGTAAAAAATCGTGAATTTTCCCTTTAACGTTAAGAGTTATTATACCATTATCGAAATATTTTGCTTAACATGGTACCAACATGTGAAGTCTCCGATCTTACAAATATTGAAATTGTAGTACGCATTTCTATGAAACACCGTAGATGTTTAAGTGATTCAATTGGACACAATCTCTCTTTTTAATAGTTACATTTTTTGAACTGAGTATTTATTTACACCACCTAATCCCTGCTAATTGTTTATTTTGTTCTAGTAGTCAAGAGCTGTAACATGTTTTGTTTAGAATCTTTCAAATAATTGAAGAACGCATATCTATGGAACACCGTAGCTGTCTTATGCATATCAGTGATTCAATTCTATTAAATAGGTACACATTTTGAACTGAGTGTTTATTTACACCACTTAATCCTTGCTAATGGTTTATTTTGTATTAGTAGTCAAGAGCTTTAACGTTAAGTGGTATTGTACCCATTATTGAAAATCTATGTTAGAATGAATATTGAGAATCTTATAATAATAGCATGAGGCATTATAAACTATGATTCTGTAGTAGATGACGAAAGCTTCTTTTTGAAATCTAAAATGAAAGATTTAAAACCAATTGCGCTATGTCGGGAAATATAAGCACATTTTTATAAACTACTTCCGGGAATATAATATAGAATAACTTCATTTGTCTACCAGGTTCTTATATAACTTGAAAGGATAATACACCACACTTAAAAAATCACGGAAGGTGTTATATTGAATTTTAGATCTGTATGAATGGAGAATACTTCTAATGGTATGATTGCACGAGTATCTTTTGTCCGTAGATTTAAAACATTTTTTATTGATAGAAAACTTAAGAAGAATAGGTATGATTGGAAATGAGAAAATTATCTACAAGAGAACAATATATAGAGGAGGAAAGCATCTACATGTTACCGTACGGTTTTAAATAATGCACAATTAACATGCATATGATGCATGTATGAGTAAGCTTTAAAAAGTCAAGAAATGACAAAATATAAAACAATTCAAACAAGAAAAACATAACATCCTGAGTTATGTACAAATTAAGTAAAGAACAAAAAATCTGATTTGGTTATAGGTATAGGGGAGGGTTGAGATATCAAAAAGCATGTTTAACCCCGCCGCAATGTTGCGCCTGCCCCAAGTCTGGAGCCTCTGGCCTTTGTTAGTCTTGCATGATTTTTATTTTAGTTTCGTGTGTATAATTCGGAGTTAAGTATGCCATCCATTATCACTGAACTACTCTGGATGCGGGAGTTTCTCGCTGCATTGAAGACCCATTGATGGCCTTCGGCTGTTGTCTGCTGTATGGTCGGCTGTTGTCTCTTTGGCACTTTCCCCATTTCCATTCTCAATTTTAATTTTATACTAGAACACACCCGTGATATCGCGGGTCCGTGACTGAATGAAAATATATAACTATGCGCAAGCCTTATTTTAGTATTAGTATTGTCATCTATTAAAAGTCATGCCGATTATAAGATACACAGTTATCTCTGCTTTCAAATCTTTCTGTTTGAACCCGTCGAACTGGAACTTATCAATTATTGGTAATATTAATTATTTGGAAAACAAAACTGAGGTCCTGGAATGGAGTATGTTTTAATCAACAGCATTGTCCTATATTAGTTATAAATAAAGTTGAATTCTTTGATTCGCTGTTTTACGTCATGCCCGCTAACAAATTGAAAACTGTACCTCAGATACGCCTTATTTTTAGTCACAGATTTTTAGTATTTGTATTGTTATCTTAGAAAGTCTTACTGATTAAAATACTACAATAGGTAACAATTTGACAATTTAGTAGTGTCAACCCTGTGATTATGACCCGTGTATATAGCATATCAATCCTGAATTCAAATTCTGTGGTGCGCCTGTCAGATGCGGAACGTACAGATAAAGTAATAGGTAACAGGTGAATATACTATTGGTATCGGTATCGGACTCGACCCGGAACTTCTTAATTATTGGCAATATTAATTACGTGGAAAACAAAAGGGCCTGGTGTGGTGTAATTTTTAATCTTCACCTCTGTACTATATTAGTTATATATAAAGTTGAATTCTTTGATTCGTCGTTTTTACGCGATGACGGCTGACAAATTGGACCTCGTAATTTTAGTATTATAGATAGTATCCAACGTTAACAATTTGAATACAGACACTTATAAAATAAGACATGTAAGAAACCACTCAACATTCCCAAAAATGAAGTATAAACACATAGACATATATATCTTGAAAAAGGTCTTCCTAAAACAAAGAAAATAACTACATTTTCCGAGCTAATATGGTTAAGTTGCAATTTGAGCACATTTTCAACAACCACAATGAAAGATTTTATCTTGCCCTGTGAATATGGGATAAGGTGTTGTGTGCACTCTAAGAAGCATGCGTTAATCTTCAAACAGATCATAATTTCCCTTGCTTTATAAAAAACTATTTTGCAAGAATCGGGTTAAATAAAAATAAAAAATAAAATACCAGCCTTCTCTATGTGGGAAGACCTGCATCATAATGCTCAATGACAATTACTGTATTTCCCTGTTTCCCTGTTGTTTTGTCTTATGTAGAGAGTTGATTGAGGACATTTTGCTTGATATGGATGTTCAGATACACCATCCGTCGAATGTTTGCATAGTCTTTCGTTTTCTATGTTGTGTATTGTGTACTTTTATTTGTCTTCTTATTTTAGCCATGTCGTTGTCAGTTTATTTTCGATCTATGAGTTTGTCTGTCCCTCTGGTATCTTTCGCCCATCTTCCGTATTCCAATGAATAGTATACTTTAAACCTAAACAAAAATCAATTTCGAAATGAGTTCAGTCATCCCGTAAATAGCACATGACAAGTTTATACTTTTTTGGCTTTCTAACTATTTTGATCAGAGCGTCACTGACGAGTCTAAGTAGACGAAACGCGCGTCTGTTGTATCCAATTGTTACATTTGATAACTATTGAACACTATAACAAATGTCAAGATTGACCTAAGCACTGACAGTTTAGACATATTGAACACATAATTTTGTTCGAATCAAATTATGATAAACTCGAACTGAGAAATTTAAGCAAATGACCTCGATACCTGTTTATTTAAATGCAACGATTGATTTAAAGAATACAAGTTTAATTTGTGTACTTTGCATTTGTAATAAGGTCATTTGCTTAAATTTCTCAAACTTAAACTGACAACCGCGTAACTAAATACTTTGCGTTGTAAGAGTTATCTCACCAAACACTGTTTTTCTTGTGGCCACTACTTCTTTGCAACCGTAAAATATTACGACAAATTTATTTTACCAAATTGCTCGTTACATCTTCAGGGTTAGGAGATTAGTTTTGACCGAAGCTATCCGGAGACTCCATATGAGAGTTATTCCCCCTTATGTATTTGATATAAGTGATTTGCATTTCTAACTGCTAAACCATAAGTGATAGAGACCTAGAGTCTTTTGATTTGAGATCCTTGGTCCAAAAAACTAAAAATAAGGTCATCGTCAAAGGTCAGTGTCATATTCTTAATTTTTATTTTGGCTTATTTTTACTAGTTTTCAAAACCTTATAACATATCAACATCTTATTTTCACTAAATTGTTAGTTGCGACATGCCGTTACTTATAAATTTTGGTTGAAAGGGTGCGTAAACAAATAGGAGTTTTCGCCCATCTTATATTTAGAATTATGCGTAAAGTGATATAACTCATTTACCATACATAATAAAGACCTAGGGTCTTTTGATTTGCGATCCTTGGTTTATGACCTTTATATTGAGGTCAAGGTCATAGGTAATTTGCACGTTCTAGATTTTGACCTTTTGCTTTAAATTCATATTTATACACCATAAAGCCATAGGAAATAACATTTAGTACTGATTTTTAATATTTTGATAACAAAATAGATATTGACTGGTGGAAAGACCTTCAATTGTTCTCTGAAAATTGGTTTTTAATTATAATATTACCTTTGTAATAAATAATGACTAGTGATGATTATTTCTTAAAGATGGCTTAAAACTGCAATTGCAAACGATTTAGAGACTACAATGTATATTTGAAGTACATCTGCAATTTAAAAGGAATTGTAGAGTAAATGTCGTTCTCAGCTAAAACGACAATTTTATCAAAAATACAGAAAATGCTGTCTATCAACTATTAGTGAAATTATTTTTGTTATAGGTTCTATCCACACAAGCACATTTTCATTTTGATTGTATGGACATACGTTAAACTTTTCAAAAGAAAATAGCAACTTATATAATTTATGTGCTGACAAAGCAAATTTCTTGATTTGACTTACAAATATCTAACATAAAAACAGCATTTTTGAGACTCTTTGGTATTTATATTCAAAATGTTTTCATCAAGATTGGACTTTTTACCTTGATTGACAAAAGGTGAATCAACTGTAGGTTACTTCTGTCTGTAGTTTAATGGATACTTTACAAAAAATACAAAACCCATGAGAAACCAATCGTGTTTATTAATTTTTCACGTATTCATATTGTTGAATGAAAACAAATGTTCTTGGTCTAGAATTTAGACTTGATCAAGTTAACGTCAATGCTGGATTTAATTGTCCCTTAAATCATTTCTCTGCAAATTTAATGTAACGATATTTATGACCATACCTATATTACAACTAAACGGTCGCAGTTTTATTAGATATAAGTGGGTTTGGATATAGGGATATTGGTTTCTGTATTATATAGTTTTTATATGTCATTATTTTCTGTTCTCTATCTTTTTATCCAATGTTTTCTGTTCTTTATAGTTTTGCCCTAACTAGGTTATTTTTAGAAATGTAAACAAGGTACCATGTTCTTACCACAACTCGTCGTCGAAACATGGGAAATGATTTATAGTTTGCGATATTTTATCATTTTATAGTCTATTTTGATTATAGTAGATACAGTTTTCATCATTTAGAAAAATAATCATAATACAGATATCTTTACTTTAAACGTAAGGGGACGACCATTTGATATTCTGGGGGGGGGGGGGGGGGGGGGGGAGAGGATTTTGAAAATAAATAACTCAGCCTTGATAATCTCACAAATAAATGGTTTGTTCTGTGGTATTTTGAAAATAAATTACCTGACTTGCAATGTATTGAAAATAAATAACTTATCAGGTCTAATAGAAAGTATGAAATGGCACCAGATTCTTCATAAATTCATCTTTTTTCCCTAAAAACAATCGCGAAACACTTCCCAAATCTTTTAATACTAAAAGTATAATTATTTTTTAAACATTCTTGAAATGTATAAAAATTGGTTTCATTTAACTTGAAGTATATTTTCTCAGGAACACTTACCTCACTTTTATTACAGGGTCGTAACTACATTGAGGCAAATGCCTTTATGTATTCTGTTAATGTTGCATTCCTTCCTTCTGTAATTTAGTTATTTTGTTATCAACTTGATCATAAGTTTAAAAAAAACCAGAAGCCACAGACTTTACTATGTGGATTACAGTTTTGCTTTATCATGCATATTGGTCTGGCTTACTGCGGGAAGGACATATCTGTCCTTTGTGTGAAAAAATATTTAATATTTTCCATTTCGTAATATTTCTAAAAAAATCACCATTCCTTCAATTATTGAATACATTTTATATATTTTATTTATTATGTGGTTGTTATCTTGTTGTTTTCTTTGTATCAATCTTTTTCATAAAACGTCATCGTTACGTCATATATTATTTGATGTCATTTGACGTCGTAATTCGGTTTAAGGCTAGATAGCGCTATAAAATTTTAGAAATGGGAGTTTATTCATTCTTATTGATAAGATCATGAAGATAACATAGAATCATAGTATGAAACAGAAAAAACAGGAAAAAAACCCACCTTTATGAACAAATAGTCATTGAGCAATACTGACAAACAAAAATATTTGCTAATTGGTTTTAGTTCTTGTACCCACAATAAATAAATACTTTAAACAATTGTTAGAAAGGACACCGATATATATACTAAGTGTTAAACTTGATTTTTTTACTTGTTCGAAAACAAATGAATTAAACAACGAATTTAATAAATAAATAAGTCTACAATTAATTTACTGACACGAATTGTAAATTAGGCATAACATAGCATTCAGCTTTTTGAATATTTTTTTTATGTATTATTAGCTATCATAAACTTTAGTTTATGTGCAAAAACTGACAGCTACTATTGACTATGGAGTTATTCAAAAATCGTTAGTAGCAGGAATCAGCCAAACAATGAGAAAAGCCCCTTATCGTATAGCCAGCTAAAGAAGTCCCAAACATGACAACATGTAAAACTGACATGAAAACTAACGGCATAATTTTATTTTATAAAATTTAATTTATGAAAAAAAATGTGTCAGACATGAACCAACGACAGCCACTGAATTACAGGCTTCTGACTTGGGACGTGAATAAAAGAGTGTGCTATCTTTATTTTATTAAAGTGTGATTTTCTGTAGTTTGTAAGCCTTTTAACTCAGAATAACTGTGTGAGCTACGTAAAATCCATTGATATTACCGAAAGGGATGATCCATCAAAACATAGATTGCGCATTCAGTACGGCGCCTTAGCATGAGCGAAATCGTATATGAGATACGGATCAACGATAACGGTCTTTGAAATTTTGATATTTTCTAAAAGATTGTCGTTTTCTGTGGAAAAAGATTGTTTCGAAGACAACTTTAGGATGTAGTGCATAACATTACATGTAAATCGTCATATCACAATATTTCTGACTTTGTACAGTTTCAAAGGAGTTGCGGTTAAATCAGACCATACAGTATCTTCTCTTAGTAGTATAGATGTAATACATGTATATTTGTACATGCTGGGTAGTAATTTATTTGTCTTATGTCCAGTGGCAGATGTTTCCCCGACTATAATCCGTTCAAATTCATACTGACAGTACATTTCATCAATTTTTATAGAAGTTTCAACCTTAAGAAAGTCTTTTTTTTGTGTAAAGAAAAATTATCACCGTTTGGACAATTTTATCATCGATGTTTATATAAACTTAAACTCACTAATATTCGGGTGAATTAACAATTCGAAATATTGTTTTCAGTTTCTTTTTAAGTTTTCGATCTTTAAGCCCGTGTACAGCATAGATGAATGGAAATAATGATGCTTGGAAACAATAGTTCCTCTTTATGGTAAAATGATTTTTTTTTTACAGTTTTGACTATATCCGAGACCTAATCCGCACATGACATTATTCTTTATGATGAGAGTTTGCACTGCTGATGACATTTCTTTTTTTTAGTAAAATGTGTTTACATATGGAACACATATTTTAGTTTTTCTTTTTTAGCCATGACGTTGTCAGTCTAGTTTTCGATCTATGAGTTGTGACTGTCCCTTTGATATCTTTCACCCCTCCTTTGTATTTGCAAGGTTCTCGATTTCTCATAGTACTACCAGATAGGTGGGATGGTCTAATCTGTTTCTGTATACTCATAAGAAAGAGTTGCTCAAATACCACGTCAACAATTCTACGAAGGAATGTCTGAATTTTAAGGGGATGGGCGTTATTCATTTCTGTACTCTTTTATTTTTAGGACTTTTTCTCTATTCTTTATACTTGTTGCTCATTATTCTCTTATCTTTATTTTTTAGCACCTCATTATTCTCTATTCTCTATTTTTGGTCCATTTTTCTTTATATTTTGACCATTATTCTGTAAACCAAAATCCACACCCTCATGAAGTAGATTTTTCTATCATACTGCATTTATTAACCTTTGTCGGACTATTAGGGTGTCGAACAAATGGGTTGTCGGACCAATGGGGTGTCGGAATATCGGGGCGATCCCACTTTTTTATATACCAAAATAATAGAGTTTACTTCTCACAAAAATAGAAATAAATGTACATCAATTGCTATTGAAACGGGATGTTACTGGCAACTGATACTTTCTGTAATTTATTTCGGAGATAATGCAGAATAATTTTGCACACTTCCTTTTAAAATGTCCCTAATATAAAAACCTTCGGGAGTATTTATGTTTAAGTTATAAAGAATTGTTTAAAAATAATGTTATCAAATCAGTATCATATTTAATTAATCAAAATAAGTTGGCTGATAAAATTTGTAAATAAATAAGATAAACATTTCAATATATAAAAGAAGATGTGGTATGATTGTCAATTTGGCAATGATACAACTATCCACCAATGAAAGAGAGGATCAGAGCGACAAAAAAGAGATTTAAAAATATTTATATTTTAGTTTATTTATATCTTGGTAAAACAATAGTCTTTTGTTGTTATATTCTTGAAACTCTGTAACACCTTAGTCAGGTGGTGCTGTAAGGGTGATGTTAAATCCTGACTATGGAAAAAATAAATAAAAACAATAAGGTGTCCTCAGTACACGAATGCCCCACTCGCACTGTCATTTTTCTATGTTCAGTGGACCATGAAATTGGGATAAAAACTCTAATTTGGCATACATAATTAGAAAGATCCTATTTGAGGGAACATGTGTACTGAGTTTCAAGTTGATTGGACTTCAACTTCATCAAAAACTACCTGACCAAAACATTTAACCTGAAGCGGGACAGACGAACGAACGGACGGACGAACGGACGCACAGACCAGAAAACATAATGTCCCTCTACTATCGAAAAATGCCCCTCTTCTATCGTAGGTGGGGCATAAAACTAACTATCCACCAAAGTTCAAATGAAGTGGATGTAAGCAATAACAGGCAACCGAATGGGCATAAACAATGAGAAAACCCCAATTTAAAGTTAAAAACAATCCTTAATGTCAGCATGTCTACCATAAATAATGGAAGTATTATACAAAAAATAGACTTGTAGCTATAGATACAGCATATAATTAATTTTCTCCTTTTTGTACATTATTTGTCATGTTGTATAATGACATGTATGTTGTAGTACACTTGGATTACGCAATGTCATATTTTTTATATGTTTTTTTTTTATCCAATGCAATATTTGATTTGATCTAAGATCACCATCCGAAAATAAGTAAAACTATCTTGACATTTTGTAAAGTATAGTGCTGTTTTGCAAAAACTAAACTTTTTTTTTCCTTCAAAACACTGCAAAGTGCTTGAAGTTAGCTCATTGAAAAGCGCGAAACTTACTTAGGACGTGACGTGATCATTATTATGACGTTACATTATGTCATATAAATATAAACGTTATTTAAAAAAAAAAATACACATCTTGGTTTTATGTTTAGTAATTCTTCAATTATTTGAGTTAACATGTTGTAATACAAGACTGAATAACAATTTACTGTTTTTGGTATTTTTTACTGAAATTGACCCGTTTCTGGACAATGTGTTTGGTCTAGAATTTAGACTTGATCAAGTTAACGTCAATGCTGGATTTAATTGTCCCTTAAATCATTTCTCTGCAAATTTAATGTAACGATATTTATGACCATACCTTTATTACAACTAAACTGTCGCAGTTTTATTAGATATAAGTGGGTTTGGATATAGGGATATTGGTTTCTGTATTATATAGTTTTATATGTCATTATTTTCTGTTCTCTATCTTTTTATCCCATGTTTTCTATTCTTTGTATTTTCGCCCTAACCAGGTTATTTTTAGAAATGTAAACAAGGTACCATGTTCTTACCACAACTCGTCGTCGAAACATAGGAAATGATTTATAGTTTGCGATATTTTATCATTTTATAGTCTATTTTGATTATAGTATATACAGTTTTCATCATTTAAAAAAATAATCATAATACAGATATCGTTACTTTAACCCTCTTAGTGCGTAGCTAAATTTCAAAACATTGTCCAGAAACGGGTCAATTTCAGTAAAAAATACCAAAAACAGTAAATTGTTATTTAGTCTTGTATAACAGCATGTTAACTCAAATAATTGAAGAATTACCAAACATAAAGTATAGATGTTTATTTTTTTTCAAAAAATAACGTTATTTATATGACATGACGTAACGTCATAATGATGATCACGTCACGTCCTAAGGAAGTTTCGCGCTATTCAATTAGTCAAGCACTTTGCAGTGTTTTGAAGAAAACGTTCAGTTTTTGCAAAACAGCACTATACTTTACAAAATTTCAAGTCAGATTTACAGCTGTACTTATTTTCGGTTGGTCATCTTAGATCAAATAAAATATTTCGTTGGATAAAGCACCTATAAAAAAAGATGGCATTGCGTATTCCAAGTGTACTTCAACAAACATGACATATATACAACATGACAAATAATGTAAATAAAACATAATGCAAAATAAGAGAAAATTCATTATATGCTGTATCTACAACTACAAGTCTATTTTTTGTATAGTTCTTCCATTATTTATGGTAGACTAACTGACACTAAGCATTGTTTTGAACTTTAAATTGTGGTTTTCTCATTGTTAATGACCGTACGGTTGCCTGTAATTACAATGTACTTACATCCACTTCATTTGAACTTTGGTGGATAGTTATCGTATTGCCAATCATACCACATCTGACATCTCCTTTTTTTATATTCAAATGCTTATCTCATATATTTACAAATTTGGTTGGCATCAGCAATTTTATTTTGATTAATTGAATATGATACTGATTTGATAACATTAACTTTAACTTTAACCAATTTTTGAAAACTTAAACGTAAATTCTTCCGAAGGTTTTTATATTGGGGACATTATAAAAGGAAATGCGCACAATATTCTACGTTATCTCCGCAAAAATTTACAGAAACTTTCAGTTGCTAGTGCTTTATGTAAACTGTGTATCACCCCGTTTCAATAGCAAGTGATTGTGCACTTATTTTTGATTCGTAAGAAGTAAGCTCTCATACTTTGGTATAACAAAGCATAGGTAAGCTTTTTAAAGTCAAACGATTAGCAAGTTATACAAAAACAATCTGAGTTAAATAGTGATGTGTTAGTATGTTAACTATGCTCAAGTTGATATAATGTTATAAAGGATGTATGTGCCCCAACATAAATATCGCCACACCTAAAAACAAAACCATTTTATTGGCTTAATATTTTGATATGAGCGTCACTGATGAGTCTTATGTAGACGAAACGCGCGTCTGGCGTACTAGCTAAATTATAATCCTGGTACCTTTGATAACTATACTATGACGCAATTAATTTTCAGCCTTAATTTTTTAAGAAAGACACATGATTAAGGGTGTTTACACATGCACACTTTATATCCTTTTTTTTAATAGAAATGTTTAAAAATGCCAAAAATATGTCAATGCCGTGAAATGTTTTGCTATGTATACTGTAAAATGTATCTGTCTCCGTCAATATTCTTCACCAGTGATACACTGTAATCGTCTTGTTCCCTTTTCTGTGTAGATGATGGTTGCACCGACGCTAATGTCATCACTTGAAATACTTCTTGTATTTACTACTGTTATTCTTTTCTATGTTCAGTAGTTGTCGTGTGTTGGTGTGGTTCATAAGTATTTCTCGTTTCTCGTTTTTTATATAGATTATACCGTTGTTTTTTCCGGTTTTTTTTTTACACTAGAATTGTTTGGGGCCCTTTATAGCTTGCTATTCGGTGTCAGCCAAGGCTCCGTGTTGAAGCATGTACTTTGACCTATCGTGGTTTACTTTTATATAAATTGTGACTCGGATGGAGAGTTGTCTCATTGGAACTCATACCACATTTCTCATATCTATTCATATCATATTTTATTTGTCATATTCATTTTCATAACACATTGATGCTTAACGAATGACAAATCCAAATCAAACACACATTTTTCCTGGTGCATGCTTACTAATTACCACCATACAATTCCTTCTTAACTGTAATACATCTTTGCATACCTGTATTTTTTTATTCAGGTGTTGTAATCTGTGGATGGTGTGCGCTATTAGCTATATTTTTACATGTTTGTTTTTTCTGTTTCTTATTTTTTTAGGTTCGGTTCTAATATTTTCGTTAATAACTGCCTAATTTCTGTGATTACTATTGTTCAATGGTATATTTATACTATTTGTAAACATCAATATGTATATATTTATAGAATAAATAATTAGAGGGCCCTTCCGAATTTATATGCGTACTTCAATCTAATATTTACACATATTTAGACAATATATTTTATTACATCTTTCGACCCCCCCCCCCCCTCCCCCAACTTATATAGCACGTGAAGCATACTAAGGAAGACATAGATTTTTGTTTAAAGCCATGATATATCATTATAGGAGTTTTAAAAATGTTTACTGGTCTCAAATATAAACATCGTATGGTGTTACTTCATTGAATAAATGTAAAGGAATTAAAAATTTGTAGTTAAAAATGTGAAACTCTGATCTTTTATTGGTATAAATACAGTTCCAATGTGGTGTAACTTCGAGTCATCACAAGCCACGCGTTATAAAATTATATATATATATATAATAAGAACACTTGTTCTGAAAGGTTGAAAGGCAGGATACAAAAAACTATAACACAAAATAGATTAAGTTACACATAAGTTTTCAGCAGCAAATATTTCAAAAGGTAACAACACTCGTCAAACAAAAAATGACCGGAAAAATAAAGATAACACACTCTTTTGTTTACGTCCCAAGTCATGAGTCTGTAATTCAGTGGTTGTCGTTGGATCATGTCTGTCACATATGTTTTTAATAAATTAAATTGTTATAAATCATGCCGTTAGTTTTCATGTTAGTTTTACATTTTTTCATGTCGGGGCGTTCTTTAGCTGACTTTACGCTAAAGGCTTTTCTCATTATTTTGCTGATTCCTGCTCCTAACGGGTTTTCAATAACTCCATAGTATCTATACATTTTTGCACATAAACTAAAACTAAAGTTTATAATAGCTAATAGTGCATAAAAAATACATTAAAATGCAGAATGCTATTTTATGCCGATTTTACAATTCGTGTCA
Source organism: Mytilus edulis (assembly GCA_019925275.1). NCBI lineage: Eukaryota > Metazoa > Mollusca > Bivalvia > Mytilida > Mytilidae > Mytilus > Mytilus edulis. The sequence continues at coordinate 76,314,914 of CM034354.1, read as the reverse complement.
GTAAATCAATTGTAGACTTATTTATTTATTAAATACCAACGTAGACTTTTTCGTTGTTTAATTAATTTGTTTTTAAAGAAGTAAGAAAACCAAGGCAAGCATCAAGTACAAGACTAAGTATATATGTGTTCCTCCAAATCTAAAAGAATTAAGGACATTTGTTTAAAATATTTATTTATTGTTGGGTTTTGTTTGTATTGCTTAATGATCATTTGTTGAGGTTGGGTTCTATCTTCCTTCTGTTTCATACTATGATTCTTTTTTATTTTATCAATAACAGAATAAAAATTGATCATTCTAAAATTTGATAGCGCTATCATGCCGTCAAATCAATTACGACGTCGAATGACGTCAAATAATATATGACGTAATGATGACGTTTTATGAAACAGATAGAAAAAAAGAAAACAACAACAAAAATAATAATCACATGATGAATAAAATATATAAAATGTATTCAATAACTGAAGGAAAGGTGTTTTTTCAGAAATATTACGAAAGGGAAAAAAATATTCATTTTTTTTTACACAAAGGACATATGTCCTTCCCGCAGTAAGCCAGGGGAGGACACATATATGTCCTTCCCGCAGTAAGAGGGTTAAACGTAAGGGGACGACCATTTGATATTCTGGGGGGGGGGGGGGGGAGGGGGACAGGAGGTTTTCTGGGACGAGCCAAATTTGTTATGAAACTAACAGCACTTCTGATGATAATATATGCTCTGACAGTATAGACAGTATAAAGGTGGGGGAATGACTAAGAGTAGCTAAAAGTGTAAGATTTGGAAAAGTGCTCTTGTTTAGCCTACTTCTATTTGAGAGAATTTTAAATGACAGTTAACGCGAACAATGGTATCGTATTTTAATTTTTATTAATTTATATTTATATCCAATTTCCCGGGCGGCGCTTTCAATTTTCAATGAAGATGTTTTTTTGGTTGAAGCTTGGAAAAGCAACAACATTCTAACAGTCGAGTATCATTTTGGTATTTGATACTCGGTAGTACTCTTTGACATCCCTAGTACAAATACATCATTCCGTTCAACTTACAACGGTTTGATTATGGCCAACATTGTATCGTGTAGCCACTTGTGGTTTGAAGTTACATCGTATCGTTAAGTGTATATCGTATCGTTTTGCCTTTTGTGGGTTAAAGGTACATCTTATCGTTTTGTGTAGATCGTATCGTTTGGCCATTTATTGTAAGTCTTCTGGTATGGTATAGCGTATTTCGTATTGACTTAGAGTGCATCGTTTGGCCACTTGTCGGTTGAAGGTTCGTCGTATCGTTCACGGTAGATCGTATCGTTTGGTCACTTGTGGGTTGAAGTCTCATCGTATCGTTAGCGTATATCTTATGGTTGAGCCACTTGTGGGTTGAAATCGCATCGTATCGTTAATCGTAGATCGTACTGTTCAGCCACTTGTGGGTTGAAGTCTCGTTGTATCTTTTAGCGTATATCGTATCGTTATATATATAAAAAAAGAAGATGTGGTATGATTGCCAATGAGACAACTCTCCACAAGAGACCAAAATGACTCAGAAATTAAACAACTATATGTCACCGTACGGCCTTCAACAATTAGCAAAGCCCATACCGCATAGTCAGCTATATGACAAAATGACAATGTAAAACAATTCAAACGAGAAAACTAACGGCCTTTTTATATAAGAAAATGAACGAAAAACAAATACGTAACACATAAACAAACGACAACCACTGAATTACAGGCTCGTTAGCCTTTCTTTTGTTTGAAGGTAGTATAATCTGTAATAAAATAAATTTGTATCATTACGGATAACAGTGAAGCAGGAATTTGATCATACTCGTATGTTGATCACCTGATCATTATTTGGCGGGAGACCCTGTACATTAGATCATCTCTGGTTTTTGCGTGTTGGTTTGAATAAAGTTTTTCTAATTTTGTTATGTTTTGTGTACCGTTGTCATTCTTTTCATCGTTTTTTTAGTTTTTTGCCGAGGCGATTATTTCGACTCATGAGTTTGAATATCCCTTTGGTATCTTTTAGTATCTCTCTGGTCTGCATTGGTTACTTTTCAGTATTTTTTTAAAATCAAATAAAAAATAAACAATACAGAAACAAAGATAAACGATCTACTATTTGGACAAACCAGCTAATATTAGAACTGTACCTTAAGCATTATAAATATTAATGATATTAAAGTTAATGCCTTTACCTTATACACGTCAGAGCATACATTTTAAGGTTAGTGAAGTTCTTTAAATTATTATGGTATACCAATAACCAACCATAAGCGTCAGAGCTTCCATAAAGTATATACCAAGAAATCGTGTTTACTTTAAATAGAGATTTAATAATTAATTAAAACATAGTGTCCAACTTCAGTCAATTACAATGACATTGCAAATCGAATACACATTTGTCTGTTTTAAAAGAACATAAAGTGAATTGTTAATACTTCATGTAGATTCTCATTAAAATTGAGCTATAACAGATTTGAAATCACGAAGTTGGCCGGTCAAATACATGTAGTAATAAATTTTTACTTTCGAACTCGTCGCGTCAATGCATTAAAATTGGTAACGTTACTGTTATTAATAAATAAAGGTGTAAACGGATTAAAGTCTAACAAGATCAACAAGCTAAATATTCAATAGCACAAATTTTGTTTTAACAGCAAAGGGTCAACATTTGGTACACAACAAAGGGAGAGCGGCAATACTGTGTGGTAATCTTCAAATAGTCCTCACTGATTAGAATAACATTCATCTCAGACAAGTAGCATTAAGCGTCTCCTCACAATTCTATCTTAACGGAGAAAATTGACCCTCGATTTACAAAATATTACAAAAAGGGCCCAGTCCAGCATTGATTTCCCCCTAAAATACAAAAAAAGGTTTTTGAAAATTAATTGATGTGACTGCCAAAATACCTTCACTATATTCACCATGCAAAAATCTATACACAGCTATAGTGTTAATGAAGTTTTCTTTAAAATAAAAGAACAGTGTGCCTTCAAACATACTTTGTTAGTCTTGTATGTGTTCCTGCTTCCGGGGCTGGATTTCTCTCTGTGTTGAAAAACCATCGGTGGCTTATTGCTGATTTTTGCTCTTTGGTCGTGTCATTTCTCTGTATTCGTCACATTCCCTACTTCCATTCTCAATTTTCAACTACTTGACCAATTGTATTCAAAAAGTCTACATACAGTCATAACCGAGGCTCCCTAAATTATACTAGTTACAAAGATAACAACAGATTGAGCTAACATCTGTTTGAGTGTTTAAACCAATTTTCATTTTTTTTAATAATTAATATTTTCACAGTGTTTTATTTCGATAGTTTTTTTCTCAGCAAAAACTTTCAACTGTACACAAAATAAACATTGGAAGACTGTAAATAACTAGTTGATACATTGTATGATTGAATGTGTTGAACGTTTCTACATTTTATCTGTAGTTTTGGCTAGATCGTTGTTTGTATTCAAAATGATGTTTTGTACAGGACAACAACAGAGTTGACAAATACTGAAGACAGCTTAATTGACTGCCAGCAAATTGGCTAAACAGTACTGAATTTACCGTAGTGAATAAGTCTGCAAATAAACAGAAATACTAAATGTGTTTTTGTCTTGTATGCCCATATTAAAATCACCGTTTCAGTTCCAAAACTAGTTTACTAATGTATGCACTATGGCAGTAGGTGCCATAAAAGTGAACATACTACCGTATTGACCTGTTTTATGGGTTGCAAAAGTATGAATTGATCAAAATATTAAGGATTTTGTTATCCAAGGCATATATTTCCGTAGCCGTATTTGACACAACTTTTTTTTAATTTTGGGTCCTCAATGCTCTTCAATTTTGTACTTGTTTTGGTCTTCTAACTAACTAGTAGCTAATTTAACTTCCTTGTTCTTTAAGTTCATGTAGAACAGTACTTGTCATCATGAGAAGTCCATGTTGTAAACAATTCCCTAGTAGTTTTCATCATGTTCCATAATATCTGTATACAATATATGAATCCTGACTATCACGTTCAAATGTAGCTAAATTTAATTGGATGTCAGATTGAAACCAAATCGAACTCACCCTTTTTAAAGAACGTAATAGATTAATGAAGGTCACTTGTATAATGACTGCAACTGATATTGACAACCATGTGTGTATTTTTAGATTAGAGACTGCAGTTTGTCTGGAATTAAATTTGATATTGACAAAATGGAGAAATCATGACGAGAGTACTATTACTAGTATCTAAATGGTCATCTCTTGGGAACATAAACATTATGAAAATGTCCAAATAAATCCCATTAGCATAAGTGCTTGATTTTAGAACAATATAAATGTATAATCTCTCTAATGATCGTTTATTTAACGTCATTGTTACCTATAAAGGCAAGGAATTTTTGCGGTCAATATTGCACTATATTTATATTTACTTGTAATGAGTTATTGTTAAAGTCCAGACGAGTACTTGATTAATTACGCATCATTAGTTTACACCTATTATCTTGCGTCTCCAAGGATCGTATGACATTTGTTCCAATTTTTAAAATATTTGTTCTTTTATCTGCGCCGATTTCGCTTTTTCATTAGTGCCGATTTTATATTTGCTCCTAATTGCATTAACAGTTTAACATATGTGATTCGATCTCTGCCTTCAAAAACTACTTTCTTTTGTGGCCGTGGTTATGTATATTGACTTTGAACAGGCAATGTATAAAGAAACAATGGATGCTTTTTTTTAAATCGGCGCAAACGAAAAAAAAATCAAAAAAATCGGCGCAAATGAATAAAAAAAAAATCTAAAAAATCGGCGAAAATAAAAAAAAGAAAATCGACGCAAATGAAACGAGATTGGCCCAAATGCAAAACGCCGTCTTAAAGGTACATGTTCAAATATTAATGATTCCAATCTGAGTTTTTATATCACAAATTTGGCTACCAATACTAACCTTGATCCTCGTTTTCAATTGCAGAAATAATCCACCAGCCTGCCTATTACCCACATGGTGTACTCTCGTTTTACTGGGGAAATAAGAAGAAAATTGTTGCCATATGTATACATGTACATATTGGTTAGTTTCTATGTTAACTGTTCTGACAGCGTACTCGGACTTCTGTAGATTAACTGTGCGTATTGCTTTGTGTTTTATTATTCTAAATTGTTCAGAGGTGTAGTGGAAGATTGAGACCTAACAAAACATAGTTAACCCTGTCACATTTTGCGCCTGTCCCATTTCAAGAGCCTATGGTGTTGCATGTGTAATTTTAGTTAATTTATATGTTTTGGAGTTTAGTATGACGTCAATTTTCACTGAACTACACATTTTTATTTAGAGGCCAAATGAAACCTGCCTTCAGGTGTAGGCTTGTCGCGCTGTGTTGAAGACCCATTGATGCCCTTAGGCTGTAATCTGCTTTTTGGTTGTGTTGTTGTCTCCTTGTTATATTCCCTATTTCCATTCTCAATTTTACATGCAAAATTCGTTTTGCATGTTGTTATTGGCCTTGCATTAGCTGTTAGTACATTAACTGCGAGTACTCTCAGATCAGTACTTACTGTTTATGTTGTTGTGGGAATTCAAAAGTACCTTGCTAAGTCCACTGGTGTTAGATGCATTTCTGTTTTGTATCCATCGGTCGATTTTAGTCCTTTTCAATATATTTTTGTTGTGCTTCTTTGTTACATATTCGTTAGGTTTTATAGTGATTAAGATTATAACACAAGGTAAATTGACTGCTGTATTCCTATTTTTAACATTTTTACCTATTATGTCTGTTTGTTTTGTTCACACATCGTTGTCAATTTAACGGAATTGATGCGATTGTCATACAAGTGAGAGGTTTGGCTATAGCTATGAAACCAGGTTCAACCCACCATTTTATTCATAAAAAATGCCTGTACCAAGTCAGGAATATGGCAATCCATTCGTTTGATGTGCTTCAGCTTTTGATTTTGCCATTTGATTAGGGACTTTCCGTTTTGCATTTTCATCGGAGTTCAGTATTTCAATGATTTTATTTTTTCTACTGATTTTTATAGTTTGTTCTAACATCCTGTATGTGACTGTCCCAAGTAAGGAGCCTGTAATTCAATGGTTGTCGTTTATTACTGTATGTGATATTTGTTTTTCATTCTATGTATTGTACATAAATCAGGCATTTTTCCGACATTATACATTTGTCATTTCGATGCCTTTCATAGCTGACTATATAGTATAGGTTTTATTCCTTTTTGAAGTCCGAAAGTAACTTAAGTTGTTAATTTCTGTCTCATTTGATCTCTTGTGGTTTTAGCATTGTCTCATTTGAAATCATATCACATTTTCTTTTTTGTAGTAAATGTTATGCACAAGATGCGCATTTCGATAATCGATGTCTCAACAATGGAACTTTTTAACGACCTTGACTGGCTATACAGTCCTTGCACGGTCTCTTCAGTGATGCTCGTGGCCAATTTTTTTTTTTTTGAAAATCTAAAGCTTATTATTAAAAGGATAATGAGAGATGAAACAAAAAGGACACACATGTATAGCCAACGCCGGGCAAAGAACCAGAGCTTTTCACAAGGCAGATACATGTACATCCCTTAAATTTAAAGAATTTCAATAACACAAAATACGTATTTTCATGACAATACCAAAGTACTGGTTAGTGGGCTTGTGATACCCTCTGCGACTGTTATCGACACGTAACATGAATTAGTATATATATTTGTTTAGGGGCTAGCTGAAGGACGCCTCCGGGTGCGAGAATTTCTCGCTGCTTTGAAGACCTGTTGGTGACCTCCTGCTGTTGTCTTCTCTATGGTCGGGTTGTTGTCTCTTTGACACATTCCCCATTTCCATTCTCAATTTTATTCATCTTACTCGTGTAACGGAGTTTACCTCATGAACTGTCAATCATGTCCAAAATGAGAGTGAAAAAGTAAAGAAAAGAAACAAAGCATAAACTTCACGACCTATTAAAATGAATTTGATAACTCAATTTATCTCTAACCTGTGCTGTGAACTACAAAGGCAGATCTGGGAGGCAGGAGGCCAGGTAGCTATATATCATATATGGTTAATGCATAGTTATGTACTACTCGTTAAGTTGCCTTTGGTTTTTTTGTTTTCAAAATACTGAAACAACAACTAAAAAGACCTGATATACATAACAGTGATAAATGTTGCTTGCATTCACAATATTTTGTTCTCTGGTGGATAGTTTACTAGTTAAACATATTTTATTTGCAAAAGTAGCAAAAGGGATTGGACACAACTAAGAACATTTGTGAAGTCCTCTCCCTATATAGATATAAACACAAAGTACATTAGATAATGACGAAAAACATAGTAGGAATTAATGCATGTAATACAAACTATGAACAAATAAAAAAAAAAAAAAATACAATATAGTATGGAATAATATATAAAACTGGACTGGAGTGAGGAGTTAAAAAGTAGTTTATTGATTGGTTTAAATCTTTGTGATATTCTGGTGTATGATTGAAAGGACTAAGAATTTTCTTTTTTTTGTTGAAAAAAAGTCACCGTCTTCACCCAATAGAAGCGCAATGGATTTAGCAATTCCTTTCTATGATGAGTTTATTTCTAATTTTGAAAACAACATTTCTCTTGCGTCGTTGTGAATAGTTAGTGGTCTTCCTTGCAATACTACGACACATCCATGAAATATATGTATGAAATTAAGATAAATGCGACATAAATTATCATTATTACTAATACAAGGTCGTTAATAAGACAATTGATTATAATAAAATTTAATTCATCTATTATCACTACCTTATTTAGCTACTGGGAATTCATCTCTTCATTGCAATAAATAAAAGGCAAACTAAACGTCATAAATATAAGTCATGTAACGGTCAGTCATCATGAAGGGCTAGTATACAGGTATTTCATGTGTTAGTTAGTAATTTGAAAAGTCAATCGTAGGTCAATTTTATACAAACTGAAACATAGTAAAGTCACATTGACACAAATTACAGACAATAGCACATTAGGAAAATTACCTTGATTTGTAGTTTAACGACATGCTTGCTTAGTTGAATATCAACATGTAGCTCACAAGGTAAAGGTCTACAAGAAATTGCAATATCCTACCCGAACACGTTTTCTGACACGAAATTAATACCTATGTGGTCTTACTCTTGAATGCATGAATACCAATATGAAGGTCTTTAATTTCACAATGACAGACATACACGTTATTTTGGGGCTTTCATAGCTTTTTGTTCGATGTTGACCAATGCTCGGTGCTGAAGGTCGTACTTTGACCTTTAATTGTTTACTTTTACATATTGTGACTTGGGTGAAGAATTCTCTAATTGGCACGCATATCACATCATTTATGAAAACATATAGAATAATTTAGGATTAACGTGTTCTTGGATGCACAACCTTTACCGTCTCTCTAGGTTTCAGGTTTGTTTGCTTCTGTGTAATTCAAATTGCGGTCGCCCCGATATTCCGACACCTCGTTAGTCCGACACCCCGTTAGTCCGACACCCCATTGGTCCGACACCCCAATAGTCCGACACCCCATTAGTCCGACACCCCGTTAGTCCGACACTTTTAACATAGATTATGACATTATATATAACTATGCAAATGCTTGAAATACTGAAAGACATAATTGCAAACTGCATTCGTCGTACATTAAAAGATATATAAAATTTACACTCAAAAACACGCTAACAAATCTGTACCTATTGTCTATGTCTTGTTGGGATGTACAAATTGCCGGCCACGTCAACTTGTATTTTTGTCCATTTGATGAGTTAAGCCATTTTCAACTGATTTGTATAGTTCGTTCTAATGTTGTACTGTTATACATTTGTACCACTGTCCCAGGTTAGGGGGAGGGTTGGGATTTTGCTAACATGTTTAATCCCGCCACATTATGTATGTATGTGAATGTCAGGAGCCTGGAATGCAGTGGATGTCGTTTGTTTATGTGTTACCTACTTGTTTTTCGTTCATTTTATTTTTTAAGGATAAGGCCGTTAGTTTTCTCGTTTGAATTGTTTAACATTGTCATTTCGGGGTCTTTTTTAAAATTAAAAGCTGACTATGCGGTATGAACTTTGCTTATTGCTGAAGACCGTACGATGACCTATAGTTGGAAATTGCTGTGTCATGTTGGTCTCTTGTGGAGATTCGTTTCATTTGCAATCATACCACATCTTCTTATATATATATCGGCACGATTAAAACAACGTCATCACACAATTTTAGGGGAAACAACTTCCATTTCAGGGATCGCAATTGACTTATAAATTACTAAAAGGTGTTACATGTATATATCCACTTGTTGAAGCCTACCTGAAAATTAGCAAAATCATAAAAACTTTAATTGATGAACGTCGATTTTGTTGCAGTACTATCCTCTGATTTCTTAACTTTTACTTCAAAATATTATTTATGTTATCAACTATTCCTTAATTCTATTCAATGATAATCAAGCTGTTCATTAGACTCCGTGTAATATGAATATCATATGCTAATAAATAGGTACAGTTTTAGCTCACCTGACTTGCAGATGGCAGTTAGGTCCGCTGCTGTATGCCCTGAGGTAATCGGTGCCCTCAGGTAATCGGTCCCATATGCGTAGTAATAATATGATCTAAAAAGAGAATAAACTAAAAATACATCATTGTACTTTCTATTTCGACTGACAGTATATGTGCGAAAAATAGGAGAAAACAGGAACACATACAATGTTTTACAATAAGTTACGACAAATAATTCACGAAAAAATCCAAATATTTGGTTAATTTGTCATCATTGCAACGTGAACAGATATTTATCAAGGGAAACGTAAATGACTTAAAATAATTAAAAAGAAAACACTTTTTGAATGGCGATTTAAACTTTTATAATAATAGTTGTCAAAAACTGGTTTCATAGAGATTGATGTAAATAAATGTATACAATTATTTAAACTGACTATTAAAGAATAAAAGTTATCCACACATGCCTATGGCAGCAAACATTTGATTTCAGAAAGGGGGGGGGGGGGGTGTCTATGGATTTTTTTTCCTTCGGCGAAAGACAATATTTTTTGGAGACAGGTCGAACACATTTTTTTCTTTCAATTCAATTTTAGCATTACATATAGTGGCAGCTGAGGGTGAAACAAACAATTTTTTTTCTCAGGGTCAAAAACAAATTATTTGTTTCTCAAACAATTAGAAACAAACTTTAAAAAAAAAAACATAGACCCCCCCCCTGAAAATGAAATGATTGCTGCCTAAGTTTCGTGAATGTCCTGTTGAAACTTAGACTATCATTGTGTTTGGTAATATATGACACTTACATATGGACAGATTACGCATATATTGATTTTGGTTACTTCTTTTAAAGTAACATAAGTAGAAAATGATAACATTTAATAGATAGGTTATAAAAATCAGTCCATCTTGTCCGACTGCATGAGGGGCAGTGGCGAATCCATTCATTTTTTTAAAAAAAAAGGGGGAGTTCCCAATCCAGGACACAAGGAGGGGGTTCCAACTATATGTTCCCATTCAAATGCATTGATCTCCAAAAAAAGGGTTCATATCCCCAGAACACCCCATGACCCGCCACTGAGCTGTTACAAAAAATATCGCTATAAACTGTCACGGCATTATTTGAATTTAAGTGTAATGCATGCATCTTGCACTGTAAGATTAGCATTAACACTAATGCAAAATTGTTAAATAATTACCACTTTCGTTGGTTTTTTCTTATCTTTGTTTGAAATGTATTTTATTTAAAGCTTCTTTGTGTACCATTCTATGTTTATTCGAAAGGGGTAGTAGATATATATATATATATATAAAATTTGCGAAAGAAAATTTACAGATCTAACATTGTTGGGTTGATGTTTAGACGAGTTGTATATATATATATACTCGTCTAAACATCAACCCAACAATGTTAGATCTGTAAATTTGCTTTCGCAAATTTTTGGTTCTTCCCTCGCCGGGATTCGAACCCATGCTATATATTACAATTAAAATAGAAGAACCTAGATAACGATATTTATGCGTTCAATAATGATACATATAAAAAAGAAGCTGTGGTATAAATCCCAATGAGACAACTGTCCACAAAAGGACACAGAAATTAACAACTGTAGGTCACCGTACGGCCTTCAACAATGAGCAAAGTCCATACCGCATTGTCATCTATAAAAGGTTCAGAAATAACAATGAAAAACAATTCAAACGAGAAAACTAACGGCCTTAATTATATAAAACAAATGAACAAAAACAAATATGTAGCACATACTAGTAAACAAACGACAACCACTGAATTACAGGCTCCTGACTTGGGGCAGGCACATACGTTTTTTTTCATAAAAGTTGTACAAACAATCGATATGTGAAAAGTATTCCATCAATTATATCAAAGTATAAATAATCATAAATCTTTATCATTTAAGCAAAGCATACATTTATAGATCCGTATTTTACTCGATTGGCTTTAAAATAGTTAATCATATATGACACTAACATATGGACAGATTACGCATATATTGATTTTGGTTACTTCTTTTAAAGTAACATAAGTAGAAAATGATAACATTTAATAGATAGGTTATTGAAAATCAGTCCATCTTGTCCGACTGCATGAGGGGCAGTGGCGGATCCATCCATTTAAAAATAAAGGGGGGTTCCCAATCCAGGACACAAGGAGGGGGTTCCAACTATATGTTTCCATTTAAATGCATTGATCTCCAAAAAAAAGGGTTCCTATCCCCAGAACACCCCTGGACCCGCCACTGTCCATTGTTCAACAACTAAATTGTCTGTTTTACCTGCTAGTACACTTGGTACAATAAAAAACCTGATAATAAATTGTTCAAATAAGGCCTTTGAAAATAGTGGAATTAATTACTTTTGGAGTGTCAAAAACTCGTTGGAAGTACTTGATAAATTGCATGCATATATTGGTGATTTTAAATCTGTTCAAAGTTTTGATTTTTCTACCCTATATACCACTTTGCCTCATATTCTTATTAAGAAAAAAATCACATCCCTAATTAACTGGGCATTTAAAAAGTCGGAATGCGAGTACATATGTTCAAACTCTTTGCGATCATTTTTTAGTAGCAATAAACAAAAGAACTATGTCAATTGGACATGCTTTGATACTATTTATGCGCTTGAATTTTTACTTGATAATATTTTTGTTCGCTTTGGAGATTCCGTATATCGTCAAGTTATTGGAATTCCAATGGGAACTAACTGTTTGCGGACCTGTTTTTGTATTATTATGAGTTACAATTTATGACTTAAATTAGCAAAGACCCATCAAAACAACATTTGATGCAAAAATTTAACAATACTTTTAGATATTTGGATGATATATTGGCTCTCAATAATGACGACTTCCGTATGTATACTAAAGAAATTTGTCCTGTAGAACTTACTTTAAATAAAGCTAATGATAACAATGACCACTGCCCTTTTCTCGATCTTGATATCTATATCATAAACGGGAAGCTTAATACAAAAATTTATAAGAGAGATGATTTTTCATTTCCTATTATTAATTATCCATTTGTAGATGGTGACGTTCCCTTGTCATCATCTTATGGTGTTTATATATCTCAACTTGTACGATTCTCTCGTGTATGTAACAACGTATTAGATTTTAGCGAGAGAAATATATGTATTACTGAAAAATTATTACACCAGGGTTTTCGATATCACAAACTGGTCAAAACATTTACTAAATTTTATCATCGGTATAAGGAAATAATTCGTAAATATAACTCAACATGCAGACATCTTATACGTTCAGGTATTTCACATCCAATTTTTTATGGAAATATTCTTTATAAAGAACAAAAATGTCAGTATTCTCCTCAGAAACTAAAAATACCTTTAAATAGACTTATTAAAAAGGGATATAGTTATGATACTGTTGTCAGGTCATTAAAGATTGCATATTTTGGCTTTCATATTGATTCACTGATAGAGTCTTTGAATCGGAACTAAACACATCTATTTCTTACAAACAGTTGTTGGCATGACACGGGATATGTTCTTCTCATATATTTTATGATAGTATGATACTAAACCCCTAACGGGAGGGATTGTGCCTGATATTCATATGATAAACACATAATCTTTCAATCAGTTTAATTGAGGTCTGGAGCTGGCATGTCAGTTAACCGCTAGTAGTCTGTTGTTATGTATGTACTATTGTCATTTTATTTATTTTCTTTTGTTACATCTTTTGACATCGGACTCGGACTTCTCTTGAACTGAATTATAATGTGCGTATTGTTATGCTTTTACTTTCTACACTGGCTAGATGTATAGGGGGAGGGTTGAGATCTCATAAACATGTTTAACCCCGCCGCAATTTTGCGCATGTCCCAAGTCAGGAGCCTCTGGCCTTTGTTAGGCTTGTATGCTTTTAAATTTTAGTTTCTTGTGTATAATTCGGATTTTAGTATGACGTCCATTATCACTGAACTATTATGCATATTTTTAGGGGCCAGCTGAAGGACACCTACAGCTGCGGGAATTCTCGCTACATTGGAGACCCATTGGTTTCCTTCGGCTGTTGTCTGCTCTATGGTCGGGTGGTTGTCGCTTTGACATATTCACCATTTCCTTTCTCAATTATAATAACTATGTTTCTGATCTAATTTTGTATTCTATAAACGGCATCTATATATTTACACTACAAATCTAAAACTCTCAGTCTATGGCTACACGTGCTGATCTTATCTATATTCATGCATAATATTCATTAGCTGTGTATGAGTATCAAATTCGTATCATACGCGATGATGACCAGCCAGTACATACAGAACTGTAAGGATTTTATTCACCAGTATTAAAAAAGAGAAACATTGCAGTACGAACAGTAATCTATTATTTTTTTTCATTTGACATTACTTTGAAAGTAACGTAGTTACAAGCACAGGTTTTATAGTATATAACTGCTTTTTTAAAATGTTAATTGTCTTAATTAATCTTATTTGAGAGATGTTGGATATTTTCAAGGAAAAACCTCACATCTCCAGTGTACTTTTGTACATGGTCAGATAACCTTAGGTCATCTCTAAATTACTGTGTATTTCCTGTATCTCAGATCATAATGATTGCTCACATGGTGAGGTTACCTCAGGTCACCTCTGTATGATGGAACATTGTGAGGTTACCTAATATTAGCTCTGTATTGCTGTACATGGTGAGGTTACTCTGTATTACTGCACATACTCGTATTACCACAGTTTTTATAAACTTTACAAAACACTATTTTTTTAGTTTTCCTCAGGGCACTTCTGCATTTCTATACATGGCCAAGTGCACATGTTTACTAATGTCATTTCTTAACTACTGTACATAAATATGTAACCTCAGAATACCTCTGTATGTTAGAATATGGTGAGGTTACTTAAGGTCACAACTTCATGGTCATTGTACCAGCTGCATGTTACCACAGATAAACTTTGCAAAACGCTCATTTTCTACAAACCTCAGGTTACCACAATTGAATGTTCATAACTCCTTTCGTCAGCTTAGTCCAGATTACATCTATGTCCTTTTTTTTCACGGACAGGCTACCTCATGTCATCTGTATATTACTGTACATGACCAGGTTACCTCAGGTCATCTGTAAATTACTGTACATGACAAGTTTACCTCAGGTCATATGTAAATTACTATACATGACCAGGTTACCTCAGGGAACCATTGTACTACTGTGCATGGCACGGTTACCTCAGGGAACCATGGTACTACTGTGCATGGTCGGGTTACTTCAAGGAACCATTGTTCTACTGTGCACGGTCTGGTTACCTCAGGGATCGATTGTACTACTGTGCATGGTCATGTTACCGGAGGAACCATTGCACAACTGTGCATGGTCAGGTTACCTCAGGGAACCATTGTACTACTGTACATGGTAAGGTTATCTCAGGAAATCATTGTACTGCTTTGCATGGTGAGGTTACTGCAGGGAACCAATGAATGCTGTGCATGGTGAGGTTTCCTCAGTGAACCATTGCACTACTGTGCATTGTCAGGTTACCTCAGATAACCATTGTACCCGGTGCATGGTCAGTTTATCTAAGATCACCACTGTACATGGTCCTTGTACCAGCTGCATGCTATCATAAATAAGCTTGCCAAAACGCATATTTTCTGAAAACCTCAGGTAATCACGATTGCTTTACATGGTCATAACTCCCTTCGTCAGCTTAATCCAGATCACATCTATGTGATTTTGTGAACGGACAGGTTACCTCAGGTCAACTGTAAATTACTGTACATGACCAGGTTTTCTCAGGTCATCTGTAAATTACTATACATGATCAGGTTACCTCAGGGAACAATTATACTACTGTACATGGTCATGTTACCTCAGGGAACTACTGTACTACTGTGTATGGTCAGATTATCTCAGGGAACCATTGTCATGTACCCTCATGGAACCTTTGTACTACTGTGTATGGTCAGGTTTCCCCATGGAACCATTGTACTACTATACATGGTCAGGTTACTTCAGGGAACCATTGTACTACTGTGCATGGTCAGGTTACCTCAGGGAACCATTGTACTACTGTGCATGGTCAGGTTACCTCAGGAAACCATTTTATTACTGTGCATGGTCAGGTTACCTCAGGAAACCATTGTACTACTGTGCATTGCCAGGTGACCTGAGGGAACCATTGTACTACTGTGCATGGTAAGTTTGTCTCAGGGAACCATTGTACTACTGTGCATGGTCAGGTTACCTCAGGAAACCATTTTATTACTGTGCATGGTCAGGTTACCTCAGGGAACCATTGTACTTCTGTGTATGGCCATGTTACCTTAGGGAATCATTATACTACTGTGCATGGTCAGGTTACTACAAGGAACCACTGTACTACTGTGCATGGTCATGTTACCTCAGGGAACCACTGTACAATTGGGAATGGTCAGGTAACCTCAGGAAAGCATTGTACTACTGTGCAGGGAACCTTTGTACTATTGTGCATGGTCAAGTCTCCTCAGGGAATCATTGTTCTACTGTGCATGGTCATGGTCCCTCAGGGAACCATTGTACTGCTGTGTATTTTGAGGTTACCTCAGGGAACCATTGAACTACTGTGCTTGGTCAGGTTACCTCAGGGAACCATTGTACTACTGTGCATGGTCATGTTACCTCAGGGAACCACCGTACAACTGGGCATGGTCAGGTAACCTCAGGAAACCATTTTACTAATCTGCAGGGAACCATTTTATTATTGTGCATGGTCAAGTCTCCTCATGAAATTATTGTTCTACTGTGTATGGTCATAGTACCTCAGGGAACCATTGTACTGCTGTGTATTTTGAGGTTACCTCAGGGAACCATTGAACTACTGTGCAGGGTCAGGTTACCTCAGGGAAACATTGCACTACTGTGCATGGTCGGGTTACTTAAGTGAACCATTGAACTACTGTGCATGGCAGGTAACTCAGGGAATCATTGTACTACTGTGCATTATCATGTTACACCAGGTAATCACTATACAACTGGGCATTGTCAGGTAACCTCAGGGAATTATTGTACTACTCTGCATGGTCAGGTTACTTCAGAGAACCATTGCACTTCTGTGCATGATCAGGTTACTTCAGAGAACCATTGTACTACTGTACATGGTCATGTCACCTCAGGGAACAATTGTACTACTGTGCATGGTCAGTTTATCTCAGGGAACCATTGTACTTCTGTGCATGGTCAGGTTACTTCAGGGAACCATTGTACTACTTTGCATGGTCAGGTTACCTCAGGGAACCATTGTACTATTGTTCATGGTCAGTTTATCTCAGGGAACCATTGTACTACTGTGCATGGTCATGTTACCTCAGGGAACCATTGTACTACTGTGCATGGTCAGGTTACCTCAGGGAACCATTGTACTACTGTGCATGGTAAGTTACCTCAGGGAATCATTGTACTACTGTGCATGGTCAGGTTACCTCAGGGAACCACTGTACTAATGTGTATGGTCAGGTTACCTCAGTGAACCATTGTACTACTGTACATTGTCATGTTACCTCAGGGAACCTTTGTACTACTGTGCATGGTCAGGTTACCTCAGGAAACCATTGTAATACTATGCATTATCAGGTTACTCAGGGAACCACTGTACAACTATGCATGGTCAGGTAACCTCAGGAAAGCATTGTACTACTGTGCATTGCCAGGTGACCTGAGGGAACCATTGTACTACTGTGCATGGTAAGTTTGTCTCAGGGAACCATTGTACTACTGTGCATGGTCAGGTTACCTCAGGGAACCATTTTATTACTGTGCATAGTCAGGTTACCTCAGGGAACCATTGTACTTCTGTGTATGGCCATGTTACCTTAGGGAATCATTATACTACTGTGCATGGTCAGGTTACTACAAGGAACCACTGTACTACTGTGCATGGTCATGTTACCTCAGGGAACCACTGTACAATTGGGAATGGTCAGGTAACCTCAGGAAAGCATTGTACTACTGTGCAGGGAACCTTTGTACTATTGTGCATGGTCAAGTCTCCTCAGGGAATCATTGTTCTACTGTGCATGGTCATGGTCCCTCAGGGAACCATTGTACTGCTGTGTATTTTGAGGTTACTTAGGGAACCATTGAACTACTGTGCTTGGTCAGGTTACCTCAGGGAACCATTGTACTACTGTGCATGGTCATGTTACCTCAGGGAACCACCGTACAACTGGGCATGGTCAGGTAACCTCAGGAAACCTTTTTACTAATCTGCAGGGAACCATTTTATTATTGTGCATGGTCAAGTCTCCTCATGAAATTATTGTTCTACTGTGTATGGTCATAGTACCTCAGGGAACCATTGTACTGCTGTGTATTTTGAGGTTACCTCAGGGAACCATTGTACTGCTGTGTATTTTGAGGTTACCTCAGGGAACCATTGAACTACTGTGCAGGGTCAGGTTACCTCAGGGAAACATTGCACTACTGTGCATGGTCGGGTTACTTAAGTGAACCATTGAACTACTGTGCATGGCAGGTAACTCAGGGAATCATTGTACTACTGTGCATTATCATGTTACACCAGGTAATCAGTATACAACTGGGCATTGTCAGGTAACCTCAGGGAATTATTGTACTACTCTGCATGGTCAGGTTACTTCAGAGAACCATTGCACTTCTGTGCATGATCAGGTTACTTCAGAGAACCATTGAACTACTGTACATGGTCATGTCACCTCAGGGAACAATTGTACTACTGTGCATGGTCAGTTTATCTCAGGGAACCATTGTACTTCTGTGCATGGTCAGGTTACTTCAGGGAACCATTGTACTACTTTGCATGGTCAGGTTACCTCAGGGAACCATTGTACTATTGTTCATGGTCAGTTTATCTCAGGGAACCATTGTACTACTGTGCATGGTCATGTTACCTCAGGGAACCATTGTACTACTGTGCATGGTCAGGTTACCTCAGGGAACCATTGTACTACTGTGCATGGTAAGTTACCTCAGGGAATCATTGTACTACTGTGCATGGTCAGGTTACCTCAGGGAACCACTGTACTAATGTGTATGGTCAGGTTACCTCAGTGAACCATTGTACTACTGTACATTGTCATGTTACCTCAGGGAACCTTTGTACTACTGTGCATGGTCAGGTTACCTCAGGAAACCATTGTAATACTATGCATTATCAGGTTACTCAGGGAACCACTGTACAACTATGCATGGTCAGGTAACCTCAGGAAAGCATTGTACTACTGTGCATTGCCAGGTGACCTGAGGGAACCATTGTACTACTGTGCATGGTAAGTTTGTCTCAGGGAACCATTGTACTACTGTGCATGGTCAGGTTACCTCAGGGAACCATTTTATTACTGTGCATAGTCAGGTTACCTCAGGGAACCATTGTACTTCTGTGTATGGCCATGTTACCTTAGGGAATCATTATACTACTGTGCATGGTCAGGTTACTACAAGGAACCACTGTACTACTGTGCATGGTCATGTTACCTCAGGGAACCACTGTACAATTGGGAATGGTCAGGTAACCTCAGGAAAGCATTGTACTACTGTGCAGGGAACCTTTGTACTATTGTGCATGGTCAAGTCTCCTCAGGGAATCATTGTTCTACTGTGCATGGTCATGGTCCCTCAGGGAACCATTGTACTGCTGTGTATTTTGAGGTTACTTCAGGGAACCATTGAACTACTGTGTTTGGTCAGGTTACCTCAGGGAACCATTGTACTACTGTGCATGGTCATGTTACCTCAGGGAACCACCGTACAACTGGGCATGGTCAGGTAACCTCAGGAAACCTTTTTACTAATCTGCAGGGAACCATTTTATTATTGTGCATGGTCAAGTCTCCTCATGAAATTATTGTTCTACTGTGTATGGTCATAGTACCTCAGGGAACCATTGTACTGCTGTGTATTTTGAGGTTACCTCAGGGAACCATTGAACTACTGTGCAGGGTCAGGTTACCTCAGGGAAACATTGCACTACTGTGCATGGTCGGGTTACTTAAGTGAACCATTGAACTACTGTGCATGGCAGGTAACTCAGGGAATCATTGTACTACTGTGCATTATCATGTTACACCAGGTAATCACTATACAACAAGGCATTGTCAGGTAACCTCAGGGAATTATTGTACTACTCTGCATGGTCAGGTTACTTCAGAAAACCATTGCACTTCTGTGCATGATCAGGTTACTTCAGGGAACCATTGTACTACTGTACATGGTCATGTCACCTCAGGGAACAATTGTACTACTGTGCATGGTCAGTTTATCTCAGGGAACCATTGTACTTCTGCGCATGGTCAGGTTAACTCAGGGAACCATTGTGCTTCTGTGCATTGTCAGGTTTCCTCAGGGAACCATTGTACTACTGTACATGGTCATGTTACCTGAGGGAACCACAGTACTACTGTTCATGGTCAGGTTACCTCAGGGAACCATAAAACAACTGTGCATTGTCATGTTACCTCAGGTGACCATTGTACTACTGTGCATGGTCAGGTTTCCCCAAGGGAATCATTGTACTACTGTACATGGTCAGATTACTGCAGGGAACCATTGTTCTTCTGTGCATTGCCAGGTTACCTCAGGGAACCATTGTACTACTGTACATAGTCGTGTTACCTCAGGAAACAATTGTACTACTGTGCATGGTCAGTTTATCCAGGGAACCATTGTACTTCTGTGCATGGTCAGGTTAACTCAGGGAACCATTGTGCTTCTGTGCATTGTCAGGTTTCCTCAGGGAACCAATGTACTACTGTACATGGTCATGTTACCTCAGGGAACCACAGTACTACTGTTCATGGTCAGGTTACCTCAGGGAACCATTAAACAACTGTGCATTGTCATGTTACCTCAGGTGACCATTGTACTACTGTGAATGGTCAGGTTTCCCCAAGGGAATCATTGTACTACTGTACATGGTCAGATTACTGCAGGGAACCATAGTTCTTCGGTGCATTGCCAGGTTACCTCAGGGAACCATTGTAGTACTGTGCATGGTCAGGCTACCTCAGGGAACCATTGCACTACTGTACATGGCCATGTTACCTCAGGGAACAATTGCACTACTGTGCCTGGTCAGATTACTTCAGGAACCATTGCACTACTGTGCATGGTAGGTTTCCTCATGGAACCATTGTACTAATGTGCATGATCAGGTTACTTCAGGGAACCATTGTACTACTTTGCATGGTCAGGTTACCTCAGGGAACCACTGTACAACTGTGCATGGTCAGGTTACCTCAGGGAACCATTGTACTCTTGTGCATGGTCAGGTAACCTCAGTGAACCACTGTACAAATGTGCATGGTCAGGTTATTCGTTAAAATAGACAAGAATGAGATTTACAGATAATTTAGAAGACTGAATGTTTTTCTGAACTCATTTTTTTCTGTTTGTTTATAGGTTTATGGTGAATGGAAACATAAATATAGACTTCTTAAAAAATCTTGCATCTTTTTGGATATCATTCCAGGAAAGTGAAAGGATATCATGTGTACTTGAAGTGGTGAGGTCTAGTAAAAATAGCAAACAGAAAGTAGAAAAAAAATGAGTTGACTTCAGGATTGCGTAACTTTTTATTCTTCGTGGCAAGACCCCCTTTTTTCAATTAAATCACAATTTCACTTTGGTACATACATGATATGAACATGATTTTTTTTCTAAGATCAGCTGTTTTGCATGTAAGCCTAATACCAAGACTGCAACCTTATGTTAATTTGATTTGAATCGATTATATTTGTTGTTATTTTTGGGTTACCTGAGATAATCCTGTTATGAAAGAATATTTCGTAGATACTTGGTTGGTATATGCATTTGCTGTAATTACACAATTTCTTAATTCAAAATGTAGGAGTTCATAGATTTGTATTGTTTATGCAGTTATATGTAAATGTTACCTGAGTTCACTTGAGTTAAATGGGTTGTATTTGGTGTTATAATTGGGGTTACCTGAGGTAACCCTGTCATGAATGAATACTTCGTAGATACTTTGCTAGTCTTTACATTAATTGTAATAAACCAACTTATTCATTTTGAATGTAGGACTTCATTGAAGTTATATTGTTTATGGGATATATATATGTAAAGGTGATCTCAAATAATTTCAGTTAAGTGGGTAATATTTGTAATTATATTTGGGGTTACCTCAGGTACCCCTGTTATAAAAGAATGCTTTTTAGATAGTTTGCTAGTGTAAACAATTATGTTGAAATCAAACAATTTCTTTATTTAACATGTAGGACTTCACAGATGTAAATTGCTTATGCGATATTTAGAAAATGCGATCTGTCTGAACTCGATTTAAATGGATTATACCTGTAGCTATTTTATGGGTTACCTGAGGTAACACTGTCATGACAGAATACTTAGTAGATACTTTTCTAGTGTCTGTATGTATGCTGAAATAAACCAACTTCTTCATTTTCAATGTAGGAATTCATTGAAGTTATATTGTTTATGTGATGTATATGTAAAAGGTGATCTGAATTAACTTGAGTTAAATAGGTTGTAATTGCTGTTATTGTTTGGGTTACCTCAGGTAACCCTGTTATGAAAACATATTAGTAGATACTTTGCTAGTGTATACATTTGTATTTTAATTACACAATTTCTTATTTTAGAAATGTAGGACTTCATAGATTTGTATTTTTTATTTGATGCATATATATTTAAAGGTGCCTGAGTTAACTTGAAATAAAAAGGTTATCTTTGTTGTTATTGTTATGGTTACCCGAGTTTATCCTGTCATGTAAGAATACTTCGTAGATAGTTTTCCAGAATATACATTTAAGTTGTAATAAACCATTTACTTTTTTATCAATTTAAACTTTATAGATGTGTATTGTTTATATGATATTTAGGAAAGGCGACTTAGGTTAACTTAACTTTAATTGGTTATATTTACTGTTATTTTTGGGGTTACCTGAGCTGTTATGAAAGAATACTTCGTAGATACATTGCTGGTATATGCATTGATGTTGTAATTACACAATTTCTTAATTTTAAAATGTAGGAATTCATACTTTTGTATTGTTTATGCGATGTATAGATATATGTTACCTGAGTTAACTTGAGTTAAATGGGTTGAATTTGTTGTTATTATTGGGTTACCTGGGTAACCCTGTAATGAATGAATTCTTCGTAGATACTTTGCTAGTGTTTACATTAATTGTAATAAACAAACTTCTTTATTTCAAATGTAGGACTTCATGAAAGTTGTATTGTTTATGTGATGTACATGTAAAGGTGAACTCAGTTAACTTCAGTTAAGTGGGTTATATTTGTAATTATTTCTGGGGTTACCTCAGGTACCCATGACATGAAGAATGCTTTTTAGATAGTTTGCTAGAGTAAACATTTATATTTCTTTGTTTGAAATGTAGGACTTCATATGTGTATTGTTTATGTGATATACCGGAAAGGCGACTTAAGTTAACTTGATATGGATGGATAATACTTGTTGCTATTTCATGGATTACTTGAGGTATCCATGTCATGACAGCATATACTTAGTAGATACTTTGCTAGTATATACATTTATGGTGTTATCAATCAACTTCTTCATTTTTAATGTAGGAATTCTTTGAAGTTATATTGTTTATGTGATGTATATGTAAAGGTGATCTGAATTAACTTGAGTTACATAGGTTGTTTTTGTTGTTTTCGTACTGGTTACCTCAGGTAACGCTGCTATGAAAGAATTCTTAGTATAAACTTTGTAAGTGTATACATTTATATTTTAATTACACAATATCTTAATTTAAAAATGTAGGACTTCATAGATTTGTATTGTTTATGTGATGCATATATATTTAAGGTGATACCTGAGTTAACTTGAGTTATATGGGTTGTATTTGTTGTTATTATTGGGTTACCTGGGGTAACCCTGTAATGAATGAATTCTTTGTAGATACTTTGGTATTATTTACATTAATTGTAATAAACAAACTTCTTTATTTCACATGTAGGACTTCATGAAAGTTGTATTGTTTATGTGATGTATATATATAAAGGTGACCTCAGTTAACTTGAGTTAGATGGGTTACCTTTGTTATTATTGTTATGGTTACCTGAGGTAACCCTGTAATGAATGAATCCTTCGTAGACACTTTGCTAGTGTTTACATCAATTGTTATAAACAAACTTCTTTATTTTAAATGTAGGACTTCATGAAAGTTGTATTGTTTATGTGATGCACATGTAAAGGTGACCTCAGTTAACTTCAGTTATGTGGGTTATATTTGTAATTATGTCTGGGGTTACCTCAGGTACCCATGTTATGAAGAATGATTTTGATAGTTTGCTAGTGTAAACATTTATGTTGTAATCAGACAATTTCTTTTTTTAAATGTAGGACTTTATAGATTGGTATTGTTTATGTGATATATCAAAGGCGACTTAAGTTAACTTGATATGAATGGATAATAATTGTTTCTATTTTATGAGTTACCTGAGGTACCCGTGCATGACAGTATATTTAGTAGATACTTTGCTAGTATATGCATTTATGGTGTAATAAACCAACCTCTTCATTTTTAATGTAGGAATTCTTTGAAGTTATATTTTTTATGTGATGTATATGTAAAGGTGATCTGAATTTACTTGAGTTAAATGGGTTGTATTTGCTGTTATTGTTTTTGGTTACCTCAGGTAACCCTGCTTAGTTGATACTTTGCTATTGTATACATTCATATTGTAATTCAACAATTTTTTAATTTGAAATGTAGGACTTCATAGATTTGTATTGTTTATGTGATGTATATATATTTAAAGGTACCCTGAGTGAATTTGAGTTAGATGTGTTATCTTTGTTGTGATTGTTTTGGATATCTGAGGTAACCCTGTCACGTGAGAATACGTCGTAGATAGTTTTCCAGAGTATACATGTAACTTCTAATAAACCATTTACTTTTTCATTTTGGACTTCATAGATAAGTAATGTTTATATGATATTCAGGAAAGGCGACTTTAGTTAACTTAATTTGAATGGATTATATTTGTTGTTATTTTTGGAATAACACGAGGTATCTCTGTTATGAAAGAATACTTCGTAGATAATTTGCTGGTATATGCTTTTATGCTGTAATGACACAATTTCTAAATCTAAAATGTAGGACTTCATATATTTGTATTGTGTATGCGAGGTATATATAAAGGTTACCTGAGTTAACTTGAGTTATATGTGTTGTATTTATTGTAATTATTGGGGTTACCTCATGTAACCCTGTCATGAATGAAGACTTCGTAGATACTTTGGTAATGTTTACATTTATTGTAATTATTGGGGTTACCTCATGTAACCCTGTCATGAATGAATACTTCGTAGATACTTTGGTAGTGTTTACATTTATTGTAATTATTGGGGTTACCTCATGTAACCCTGTCATGAATGAATACTTCGTAGATACTTTGGTAGTGTTTACATTTATTGTAATAAACAAACTTCTTTATTTTAAATGTAGGACTTCATGAAAGTCGTATTGTTTATTTGATGTATATGTAAAGGTGATCTCAGTTTACTTCAGTTAAGTTAAGTGGGTTATATTTGTAATTATGTCTGGGGTTACCTCAGGTACCCATGTTATAAAGAAGGCTTATTTGATAGTTTGCTAGTGAAAACATTTATGTTGTAATCAAACAATTTCTTTATTTTACATGTATGCCTCATAGATGTGTATTGTTTATGTGATATATCGGAAAAGCGACTTTAGTTAACTTGATATCAATGGATAATACTTGTTGCTATTTTATGGGTTACCTGAGGTAACCCTATCATAACAAAATACTTAGTAGATACTTTGCTAATATATGCATTTATGCTGTAATAAACCACTTTCTTCTTTTGTTATGTAGGAATTCATTGAAATTATATTGTTTATGTGATGTATATGTAAAGGTGATCTGAATTAACTTGAGTTAAATAGGTTGTATTTGCTGTTATTGTTTGGATTACCGCAGGTTACCCTGTTATGAAAGAATTTTTAGTGCATACTTTGCTTGTGTATACATTTATATTTCAATAACACAATTTTTTAATTTAGAATGTAGGACTTCATATTTGTATTGTTTATGCGATGTATATATAAAGTTACCTCAGTTGACTTGAGTTTAATGGTTGTCATGATTTGTTGTTATTATTGGGGTTACCTCAGGTAACCCTGTCATGAATGAATACTTCAGATCATTAATTAAACTTTTATAAAAAAAAGTTTATAATTTTACCAGCCATCCCCACCCTACACGTTCATACGAAATGAATGATCGGTGAATACAAATAATAAAATCATTTTGGAAATTTGTTGACATCTTTGGTATTTGGTCACATTAAAATTTGCTATAAAGATCTATCTAAATAAGAACTATATTTTCATGCGTATTTAATCAATGACGCATTACCACGATTACCTCAGGGCACCGATTACCTCAGGGCATACAGCAGCGGACCTAACTGCCATCTGCACCTGACTTGAAAGGTCAAGTACTTAAGCTTTTCTCATCACTTTGCGTGCGGCGTCCATCGTCCGTCTTCGTCGTCGTCTGTTCACTTTAACAAAAATCTTCTTCTCTGAATCTGAATGGCCGAATTTTTTTTTAACCAAACTTGGCCACAATTATCACTAGGGTATCTAGTTTAAAACATGTGTCCGATCGATGACCACACCTACCAAACAACATGCCCGACATGGCTAAACATAGAACATAGGGATAAAATGCAGTTTTAAATTGGCTTATATCTATGAAACTAAAGCATTTAGAGCAAATCTGATAGGTGTCAAAAATATTTATTGGATTTAGATTTATCTGCCCTGACATTTTCAGACGAATCTGACAACCCGTTATTAGGTTGCTGCCCCTGAGTTTGTAATTTTACGGACATTTTGCAGTTTTTGTTATCATTATAATATCTAATATTTAGTACTTTTAATTATGATTTTAACCTTATTTTACATGATTCTCTAAGCATCAGTAAATGCAGGTGAGCGACACAGGCTCTTGAGAGCCTCTAGTTGAATTATGTAGTCATGAGATGACAGTATTAATTGTCTATGTATGTTATAAACTACTAGGTATAAACACAACTGGTGATAGTTTTCAAAAGGAAAATGCCTGTATAAGTACATTGTACATGTACTTTCGTAATATTATGTTAATAATGAGCATGCATACAATTCTTGTAATGCATTCGCGTGCATTATGGCCAATAAGACGACCCATGTATCTAGGTACCTGCGAACGCTATTGTGCGTTATATAATCATGACTAGGATATGCATGATTTTACTGATATATATTTCTCAAGAAGCCGGTTTGAACATTTTGACAAAGAAATATTGTATGCTCTTTGATTGAGTGGTTGTCGCTTTGACATATTCCCCATTTTCATTCTCAATTTTATAAAACAAATATGCTCTTGAAATTTATTGGTTATATTAATATACCCTATAGCGGGTTATTTTCGCGGGTGTAACAATTCACGATTTTCATTGAATAAGGTAAACATGCGAAATATTTTGGAAGTTATTATTTTGGCGGATTCATAACTTTTATCATACTTTTGCATGATCACTTGCGGAATTTAATTTGGAGATTTTATTCTATCCGCTAAAATTTACACCCCGCAAAAACAACCCGGTATACGGTATATGAAGCGACAAAGAACTTCATTTTGCATTCGATGACGTCAGCGTATGTAGATATATGCGCAGCAATACTTGTTTAATGAACAGCTGCGCCACGAGCGCATGATACGTCCGTCGTCTTGTGTGTGAACTTTTATGCAATTATCATAAATTATAGTATCATACATATAGGGTGACATGTGAGAACCCCCTCTTTATAAAAAAAATCAATAACTCTAAAATAAAGTTTGAATCATCCCCAAAAAAGTATACAGATCTTAACATTAATATAACTAAGAATTGTATAAAGTTGTAAGCAATAATCATAAATTGTTTTTGAGATACGGCGCGACATGTGACCCCCCCCCCCCCCCTTTTACCAAAAAACATAAAAATAAAATTTTGAATCAAAACCAAAAAGTATATAGATCTTTAGATTTAGATTAATAAAAATAAGAAGTATGTTATGTTTTAAGCAATAATCATAAATAGCTTTTGAGATACGGTGCAACATGTGAAAAATTACACCCCTGTTTTAGTTACAAAGTCCCGTAACTCAAAAAGTTTTAATCTGATTGAAGAAGTATACAGATCTTTTGATTATCATAAAAAAACAACTATGTTAAGTTTCAAGAAATTTGGATGAGTCGTTCTCAAGTTACGATGCGACATGTTTACGCCGGACAGACAGATGGACAAAAGGACAGACGGACATTTGTATACAATACGTCCAGTCAAAAGTTTGACGGGCGTATAAAAACAAACACAGAACTGCCATAACATTACATTCAATATTTGAACCTGAATTTATTTTGTTGATATTTTGATACCTTGTCTAGCTAGATGCTTTTTGTAATAATATACATGTACTTGGTTTTTTTTCTTGGTTCCGTGAAACTACTATTGCACAATGTATACCGGTAACAAGTAGAATATAACGATCTTCTGATGAGACTTTCTTTGTAGTGTTGTTTATATCCTTCCAGATCACCTAGTTACATTTCAGTTGTGAGTGCAAGTTTTTGTTTTGAACAACTTTTATTTAATAGTCCAATTGAGTATGGAAATGGGAAATGTGTGAAAGAGAAAACAATCAGACCAAAGAACAGACAACAGCCGAAGGCCACTTATGGGTCTTCAATGCAGCAGAAACTCCCGCACCCGGAGTCGTGTTTCAGTTTGCCCCTAAACAATACTGTATAGGGATTGCTTTACTTAAACATTTGTATTGTCCTATTTTCTTATATACTTATAGTATAAAAAAGAAGATGTGGTATGATTGCCTATGAGACAACTATCCACAAAAGACCAAAATGACACAGACATTAACAACTATAGGTCACCGTACGGCTTTCAACAATGAGCAAAGCCAATACTGCATAGTGAGCTATAAAAGGCCCCGATAAGACAATGTAAAACAATTCAAACGAAAAACTAACGGCCTTATTTGTGTAAAAAAATGAACGACAAACAAATATGTAACACATAAACAAACGACAACCACTGAATTACAGGCTCCTTATTGGTCGGTTTTTTGTTGCCTTTTATATAGATACTCTAGAGGTACCCCTTGATCTAAGTCGCAAAATTCCTGAATTTGTGTTCACTTTTATTTCAAATACAACAGATCTATCTGATAGGACAACTGAGTGGAAGTTTAAGATTGTTGTTTGCATCTCCCGCAATGATGGGTGAGGGGTAAGCAATTCCGTTCGAATAGCGGGTTAATTGACAAGTTCATTGATGTGGAAATGTGTGTTCACAGTTTCGGTATGCAAGTTATCTTATGTTGTTCCTCGTAAAGATAATGCTACAACTCTTTGAGTGGTCCGTAGGTGGCCTGTTGCAAGGCAAAATTTCTGTCCCTATCCAATGTACCCTTATTTTACAGTGGCAGTCCAAATTTCCCCGACCATCATCCCAGATGGCCTTTGTTGTGACAATACCTACCTATTGTATTTATTGTTAACTTGTTCTCCTCTTGAATATGCATGAAATATTTGCCACTGGACATTAAGCAACCAACAATCAATCAATAAATCGTAAAGATAAACATTTACATAATTATAGTACTATCGATGTGTCCCTGATTGCTCTCTAAAAACTGGTCTAGGTTCACAAATTAGTAAGTTTCTGTATATCAGCTTACTACTATTGATCGGGATTAATTGTATTGTCGGACTATTGGTGTGTCGGATCAATGGGGCGTCGGACCAATGAGGTGTCGGACAAATGGGGTGTCGGACCAGTGGGGTGTCGGACTAGTGGGGTGTCGGACCAATGGGGTGTCGGACTAACGGGGTGTCGGAACATCGGGGCTGCCCCATTGAAATTCCACTTTTTTAGTTTTTATTATAGGTGTGTCTTACATTTATATTTTTTTATGCAAACTAAAAGCAAAACAATAACACAGAAATATTAGCGCTAGATATAGTTTCGCTTACTGCGCCCTGTCTTCATTAAAATCTCCTCCTGAAATTTTTACCAAAGTAAAGTAACCACCGACTGTATGCTAAAAAACGTTTAATCATTAAAGAAGAGGGACCAAAAGATACAAGAGGGACAGTCAAACTCATAAATCGAAAATAAACTGACAACGCCATGGCTAAAAATGAAAAAGACAGACAAACAATATTACACATGACACAACATTGAAAACTAAAGAATAAACAACTCGAACTTTATTTATTGACAGGACCAAGTTTTAATTAACTGACGTGTTCTCGTACTGTTACAACTCAACAGTTTACAAATCATTGATTAATATTAATGGACCATATTCGGAAATTGCGAAATCAAAATGGCGCAAATCAGTCAGCCAGAAAATTTCCCGGATGCCATTGATGCACACTTTCATTTTGATGTAGACTTTGTGTACAAAACAAATCTTCAATTCAATATTGCTTAGCATAAATCAACAATTAAATTATATTAGACATTTAATTTATTTGTGAATATAATTTTATAATAAACCTACATAAAAGCAAGATCCCTATACATTTAAAAAAAGAAATGAAACCAACCAATTAATCAATCAAACATGGTCAATTATCCACCTTTAAAAACGCCTTTTATTTGTCTAGCGATAAAAGTCCCATAACTCTAAAATGACAAGATTTGAAACGGTGAGTTCTATTCGCCCATTCCAACAGTCATGTAAAATTTAGAGTGAATCAATCCAAGCAAACTCAATCAATGTAAAATACATGTATGTAAGGGAGCTACCATTTGATTTTTATGGGGGGGGGGGGGGGGGTATAAAAAAAAACGCAGGATGAGCAACTTGGTAAAAAAAAAGACAGGATGACAATTTGTGTAAAAAAGTCAGGATAAACTAGTAAAAAAAAAAGGCAGGACCGAATAGAGTAAAAAATAAAAAGGCAGGACAGGGATTACAACTAAAAAAAAAAGCAAGACAAAATGTTTCATCCTAGCCCCCCCCCCCCCCCCCCCCCCCCCCCATAAAAATCAAATGGTAGCTCCCTAAAGATAAATGTTACTTAAAACTGACAACTATAAAGTCTTGTGAACCGGACAATTAAAATAATTGTAAGTGTAACCATTATGTATTTTTGTTTAGGAAATCAAATTAGGCGTACCAGAGTTGGTTCATGACGGGTACAATGATGATTTATTTTAAACGGTTCAGGTCCTATAACTGTGGAACCACATAGCAACAACAAAATTCAAAACCAAAGAGGCTTTCTCCTGTCAATCCAAATAGCTATATAGTCTGTTAAAATTACATGAGCATTGGTTAAATCGAGTTACCGTATGAAGTGTAAATGCGTCCGAAACGACTGACGGACGGACAATGGTATACCATTATACGTCAAATTGTTGAAGACATTTTGAAAATTAGAAATCAGTCTTTTCGTTAAAATATCATATTAATAAAAGAAACGCAAATTAACAGTTCATAAAGATAAAATAGAGAATGGAAATGGGGAATGTATCAACCCGACCATAGAGAAGACAACAGTAGAAGGTCACCAACAGGTCTTCAATGCAGTGAGAAATTCCAGCACCCGGAGGCGTCCTTCAGCTGGCCCCTAAACATATATATATATATATATATATACTAGTCCAGTAATAAACTCCAAATTGTACACAAGAAACTAAAAGTTAAAATAATACAAGACTAACAAAGGCCAGAGGCTCCTGACTTGGGACAGGCGCAAAAATGCGGCGGGGTTAAACATGTTTATGAGATCTCAACCCTCCCCCTATACCAATGCAGAAAAGTAAATATAGATGCATGTTTCTTGTAACTATTGATGGATGAGCGGTTTATTTCTTATATTTTTGCAGTATACGTGGTCATATTTATCTGTACAAATTGTTGTTTTTAGTCATTTCATGGTCACCAATTGAAGGGTCCTCTAGAATCTCAGATTTTTCTCGTTTTAGTTTTTCGTCTTGGATTGCAAATTCAACATATTGGTAGTAGGTTATAAAATTATTAACTAAAATCGGTACTGAAAATCCAATCATTAACAACCCGCACATAGCCGTTAACGATCCAATCACATAGCCCAAAGCGGTCACGGGGTACATGTCACCATAACCAACTGTTGTCATGGTAATGAGTGCCCACCAAAAACTGTGAGGAATGCTTGTAAAAATTTCTCTATCATCTACATAGTAAATTAATGACGAAAATATCAACATTCCAACAAAAAGAAACGCAACCATCAACAACAAACACTGGACACTTTTAATTTGCAAAACACTCATTTGCAAATCCGCCGCCGCCTCAAACAAGAGCTACAATATCATGTATATAACCAAAATGTGCAGAATTACATGGGATTCAATAATTTCATTGGTTTTCTACAGTTACTTTCATATTTATTTTGCAATTTGAATTATAAAAACATGGGATATTCAATATCCCATGGGACAGGGCAAAATCCCATGGGATTTACCATTATCCCATGGGATTTTGGTTAAATCCCATGGGATTTTTTTTTGTCCCATGGGATTATTGTAGTCCCATGGGATATTTGTTGTCCCATGGGACAAAAAAAATCCCATGGGATTTTTATTATCCCATGGGATTTTTAATATCCCATGGGACAAATTAAAATCCTATGGGATTCTAATTGTAAATATATAGATATAAATAAACAGTAATGTGTATGTTACAATATGTTCTATTTGGTAGTAAATTATTATAAGATGAATCTTTTTAATTGAATATCTTTTTTTCTTGGGAAATGTTAATTTAGCATATTGTTCTTTAACTGTTCAAAACTAAACTTTTAAACAACAAAGCAGATAATGTAAGTATCAATATATGTTTATTCATGAATTATAGAATACTTTCTTGAAACACAATTATTTGCCATTTGAAATCAATAAAAACTCTATTGTTAGGCTTAACATACTAGTATCTATTTAAGTAAATCTATTTTTTTCACAATATCCCTCAACACAAAACATTAATATTTTCTAATCATCCAGCATTGTTTGATGGTATAGTCCACTTTTTAGACATTCAGCACAAAACTTTGACATTATTGTGGTTTCAATATTTTTTTGAATTTAAAAGAACTTCAAATCATTGACAGAGTGATGAAAATAATAACTGATCCAACTTTTGTCTTTGAATTTATTCTGGTCTTGTTTCTATGTTTTCTCCATGTATTCCAGGTGGTGAATTTCAATACTTCTGAAAAAGAACCAATAAAATCTAAAGTAATGGATTATATAAAATTGTTTTCATACATGTAGCAATAATATGATTTTCAATAAAAATAGCTATGCGGTATGGATTTTACTGATTGTTAAAGGTTGTCCAGTGTCATCAGTTGCTAACGGCCTACATCCTTTGGTCTCTGATGGAGGGTTGTCAAATTAGCAATATACCACATCTTCCTATTCTAATACCATATACCAATCAATTAATTTATTCTTCTTTATAACATTTGGGTATTTTCCCAAGTTATATACATGATATATATATATTTACTATAAATTCGGAATTAATGCGAGTTTTTTGTTGTTGCGAAAAATGCAACAGAGTTGTAAATGCAATAATTTAAACTCGCATTATGAAATATTTTATATGGATTAAACAGGATTTTTCTCAAAAGCGTAAAATTTAAAATCGCATTTAACTCTAAAATGACAGAATCGCAATAATAAATGCACGCAATAATTTATGAATTTACAGTATAAAGATCAATGTTGAAACTTTAGACAACTATAATAACATTCCATTATTCACACGAATTTGCAATATATTATACAAAAAGCAGACAACAGAAACAATATTTCTTTAAGCTTTTGAAGTTCAGACAGATTTCAATTTGTGTTTTATTTCAATGAAAAAATACCTTGAACTCTTTGAACATATTGGAAATTATAACATTGATACAAAAAAAATATGTATGTTTTATCCTTATTTTTTGTGTTCATGGTGTTGTTGGCTTGCTGTCTCATTTTGATATACATTTAAACATACATCAATAATCTTCTTCTTTATAAAAAGTAAAAATGGGATATTTTTGATTTTGATATCCCAAAACATTATAGTTCTATCAAATAACTTATTACCAAGTTCAAAAACACCAATGTGTTTGATATTAATTTTAAGACATGTATAAATGTTCCAGACCATATCAGTATTCGGATCTTACTTTTACGGTCCAGAACTTACAGTCCCACCATATGTGTACAGTCAGACCATTTAAGTATACTTGTACTGTCTGGTACCAGCTCGACCAAACCTGTGTTTTTATTTTAACTGCAATTAAACATTTTGTATTAATCTATTAAAGATTTCAGTTATGTTGATCTGTACTGTACATTTGTTTGTAATAAACTTGACCAACTTCTTAAAATTGGGCAGACTGTATGCGTACAGTCCAAATACTTGTATGTTCTGGAACATAAACATGATTAATAAGCATTTGGCAGGATGTCATGCTAAAATCCCATTAATATTAGTACTAAATTTTGAGTATATACATGTAAATCCACCAGTTACTTACTGAAATTCATGGTGAACACTCACCAAAAACTTACAATTTAGAGGAAAGACTGGAAAGATGAATGCACTAACACTATCAAAACAGAGCATAAAACTTACCGAAGAACAAGATGTTTTACATTTATCCAGGAGCAGGATAATTGAAAAGTTGTTTATTTCTTTCTCTGCTGTCCATCATATAACCTTTGAATTCATTCATGCAAAGTATGAAAATCTGCAAAGGTAACTTATCCACATTTTGAATTTTGAACTGCATACTTGTCCTTTTCATCTTGCTGACAACCTAAGCATAAAAAAATGATAAAAACATAATTCTAGATTGACTTTGTGTTTTTATTTTTGTTGGTACATGTACAAACAACTTTCCCAACTTTAAAACGAAAACATCATCACCAAAGAGGAGGTCATACTAACCTCCGAAATATTTAAACAAACCGAAATTATTACTTAAGATTGATTAAGATCTTGTCGTAAATTAATGGCATAGATACTCTTATTTTTGAAAACTTGATGTCTATTGCATACTTATATTCCTTTGTACGTGAGTATGCATATTAAGATGGACTCCATGGACTTTAATGTAAGCATGATTAATTTTACAGTCACTGGCAGTTTTTCAGCTCTATGTGTACATTTTGAGAGAATCTTGCAATACTGTATATATATTCTGATATTCAGAACTTATTGTGAGGTTTTTATTAATACAACTGAAAGCTGTATCTCGTTTTCATTTCTGATACATATTTATGAGCTGAAGACCAGTGCCGAATTTTTCTCACTGCATTGAAGACCCATATATATAGGTGACCTTTGGCCTTTGTCTGCTCTTTGATTGGGTTGTTGTCTCTTTGTCAAATTCCCAGTTTCCACTTCCCATTTTATATCATGTATGCTGATTTTTCTTAAATTGCAATATTCAATCATGCAATTTTGTCCATTATTGAAAATACGATAAGCAAAAATAAATGCACAAAAAATTCAACATTGTTATATATGTAAAAGACTATTTTTAAATTCAAAACAGTTGCCTA
This sequence comes from Mytilus edulis, assembly GCA_019925275.1. Classification (NCBI taxonomy): domain Eukaryota; kingdom Metazoa; phylum Mollusca; class Bivalvia; order Mytilida; family Mytilidae; genus Mytilus; species Mytilus edulis. The sequence goes on along the minus strand of CM034354.1, from coordinate 76,279,763 downwards.
CACTGTTAATTTCCTTGTTTGATTTCATATCTTTAAAGCCTTTATAGCTAGCTAGATGGTATGCCAGGGCGGATCCAGCCATTTTAAAAAGGGGGGTTCCCAACCCAAGACAAAGGGGATGGTCCTATATTCATTTGATTTGTTTTATTGTCTCATACAAGAATATATATGGTTTGAGGGTGGGGATCAGGGATCCTGAAATTTTTTCACCTAACCACTGGATGACAGGGGATCTCAACCATTTAAAAGTTTCTCAAACATGTGGGGGTGGGGGTGAACCCCACGGACTCTCCCTATATATACAAATAAGACAAAATTTTCAGTTGCCTACTAATTATGTAATACATGTAGTAGTTATTTTTGTCATTAAATGATATTTACCCTTTTATGTGTAGGGCAAGAACATGAAAGATAAAGGGGAAACTATAAACAGAAGAAATTATCAACAAAATAAGATTTACAGAGGTCAACAAAGCCTAAATGGTAAGTCCACTGTTATAAAAAATTTTGTCCTTGAATAATGATTAAATATTTATTAAAATAAGATGTGGTATGATGAAAGAAAAAACTATCCATCAGAGTTCAATTTAGTGGATGTAAGCATTGTAATTACTTATTAGAGGCCGTTGATGGCCTGTAAGTAATGAGAAAACCCATACCCTATACATGTTATAGTAATCTATAAAAGTCAACACTAACCAAATTTGAAACAGAGCATCAATTCAAACGTCAAATATACCAGACTAATTTATAAAAACAAAAAATTATGAAAAATAAAAATGACGGATATGAACCAACGTCAACCACTGAACTATGTACAAGCTCCTGATATTAGACAGGTATAATATGGCTGGGTTGATATAAAAATAAGAAACACTTAGCAGTCTGATTTCCAATGAGACATTTCTCCAATAGAGATCAAATGACATTTAAGGAGGCTCTAGCGTATAACAATTTCATAAAAATGTTTAATATTTTTTTTTCATAACTCATTTTATTTATAACTTTATCATATGGTACACCAAATCATTCAATACAATCAATTCGGTTTGGCTCCAGATGACTTTTAAAATGCATATATCATTGAAAGAGCTCCAAATTATCTCCCTTTGGAGCAAAAATGCAATTTTTTGGCATTAGAAATGTAATATCTTATTTTACTCATCGGTGGCCTATATTTTTTATTATAATTTTAAATAAGCTGTACTTTACTAAACTATTATAAAATTTAAGCGATTTCTGTAATTTAGTACTTGAATATTTAAATGAAAGTTTATCATATTAATCATAAACATGATAAAATAGCCATTTTATTGATCTCTTCACTGATAATTTTTGAGTTTGTGTATTTGTAGGTCAGACATCTCGATTTTCATGGTCATCATTCACAGATCAATACCGAATGGAAAACTTAAAGCTGGTATTTTTCTCCACAGTGCGACTTTTTTATTAATTTGAAATGGAACATGTTTTTTCCTACATTTATTTGAAAGAAGAAATTTCAACATTATGACTATAAACATAAAGGAGTCATATCATCACGATCATTGATGCACAAGAACTTGATCATATAAATACAACAATGTAATTATCAATTGAAAGATGGAACGAATGAACTAGATATTAGAATGTTGTTGTCCAAATAAACTTGCTTTGTCCTCTCATTTGAATCTCTCCATTCAATAAAGATGTACAGAGGCAGATCTTTGAAGAACAGATTGAAAAAATGTTTTGTTTAAGAATTGCAGGAATATTCTAGTGAATGAAATTATTTATTGACTTCACTCTTATATAGTGGACTGAATAATTGTACATAGCAAGTTGGGAATAAAGAAAGCAAAAACTTTAACAAAAAGTGTTTATATTATAAATTTGCAAATATAAGCATACTATTATGTACACCACAAAGGTATATATAATTCAAATTGTTTGCCTATACAAGTATTGCAATGAACCTATAACAAAGAAAATCTTACCTCATGAAAAGAGTGAACTATTCAGTCAGAATATGAAATATGTTTTCAGTTCTATTTTTCATAATAGAATAAACAAGACAAAGATTTCAAAACAATATTTTTTTCATTTATTTAGAAATTTCATCATTTTGTTTCAGTAAAAGGACTTTATTCTTTGACTGTAAAATATTATTATTATACATTCCAAAAATAAGAATAATCTTTATTGTCATATAAACAAATAAAAAACATGTTTGTGACAATTTTTTTTTTTTTTTATATATATGTATATATAAAAAAATATTAAAAAAACTTGTGTACATTTAAAACATTTTACTACCAAACAGCATTCATTGTAACATACACATAACTTTATATATACAATATTTCGCTATTAAATCAATAAAAATGTGCGAAAATATTTTTTATTTTAATATTTTTGAGCAGGAAAGTGTGTAGAATTTGCCGACAATATACCTCTATGTAACCTGTATTTTTTTTAATTAAAGATACTATATTCTGCTATTAACTCAAGAAAAATGTGCAAAGATATTTTTGATTTGATATTATTTTTGTAGGACAATGTATTGAAATTGACAAATATAAATAGACAAAAATGTGTATTACTTTTACAACACAAAGTTTTGATTATTGTTACATTCTGAAAAATAATGAATTAAAGGTTAATATATAATTTTTTTATCAATTAAATAAATACACTGTTCTGAAATTAATGTTAAAAATATCCAATTAGTCGTAACAAATAGAATATAAATGCAACTGCAGCTTAACCAATGCACAATTTGAACAGTAAATTTTTATATAAGGTTTATGGCCACAAAAGGAAGATTGGGATTGATTTTTGGAGTTTTGGTCCTAACAGTTAAGGAATTAGTGGCCAAAAAAAGGGCCCAATTTGGCATTTTCTTGGTTTTTGCACAGTCAAGAACTTTAGTATAAGTAAATAGAAATCTACGAAATTTTAACACAAGGTTTATGACCACATAAGGAAGGTTGGGATGGGTTTAAGGAGTTTATGTCCCAACAGTTTAGAAATGAGGGTCCAAAATTAAACTTTGTTTGATTTCATAAAAAAACGAATTATTGAGGTTCTTTGGTAAGCCAAATCTAACAGTGTACATAGCTAGATTCTAAATTTGTGGTCCTGTTTTCAAATCGGTCTACATTAAGGTCCAAAGGGTCCAAAATTAAACTTAGTTTGATTTTAACAAAAAATGAATTCCGGGGGTTCTTTGATATGCTGAATCTAAACAAGTACTTAGATTTTTTTCATTATGGGCCCAGTTTTCAAGTTGGTCAAAATCCGGGTCCAAAATTAAAGGTTGTTGATTTCAAGAAAAATTCAAAAAATAGGGTTCTTCAATATGCTGAATTAAACCATGTATTTAGATTTTTAACATTTGGGCCCAGTTATCAAATTGGTTCACGTTGAGGTCTAAAGGGTCTAAAATTGAACATTATTTGATTTCATCAAAAATTAAATTCTTGGGGTTCTATGATATGCTGAATCTAACCATGTATTTAGAATTTGGATATTGGATCATAAAAGGTAAATGTCCAATTTAAATTTTTTTAAGTTTTAAAGTTTGAGTTCTTAGAACACATTCATTCTGTGTCAGAAACCTATGTTGTGTCACCTATTTATTTCCTATGTAATGCACTTATAAACTTTGATTTATATATTATATAAATTATGTTTTCAATAAAAGATAATTTGTATTGCAGTATTTATATCATGAAAATCGTTCAGAAAATAATAAATTGTGAAGACACTTTTATTACTGAATGTCATTGTTTTGTCTTTAGTTGTATGTTAAATGATAATATTGAATTGATATCAAATTATTGAGAGAAACCCTATTTGATTTATTTTTCATTTTTCTTTAAAAATCATAATAGAAATACGTAAATATAGTAAGAAAACACTGATAAACAATAATAACATATACCTAAGTTGGAACAGACTATACAATTGTATGCTCATTAAACCTTTTGTCTTTTTTGTTTTCTTTGCTATTAGATAATTGGTAGAATTAAAAGTGGGCAAACCAGGAGTAAACCGTTTGAAAAGTACGGCTTTTACCGTTAAGAACGGATTCCATATGTATACAAAACTTTAATTAATATAAATTTTTTAAAGTATGAACATGTATTTCCCTTTTCAAACTCGTGCAAAGAATTAATTACTGGTCCAGGACATGATAATAAAATTAAGAATAAAACTTAAAAATTTATGGAACGAAATTTTAATAAAAGACGAAAATCTTAAAACATCGTGATATTCATTCTACACGTCACAATATTACTTCCCGCATGGTCACACTGTACAAACAACACAATATATAAAACAACAATAAAGATAATCCAATTAATTTTGTTGATTGGATAATTCATGGCTCAGTAGTTGTGTAATCAGTGACACGTGCCCTTATTATTTACTAAGAATTACAAATGTAACATATCTATCTAAGTTCGATTTCAAATTCTGTCAAATTTAACTCTAAAATAAGAAGCGTATAAAGAATATATGCATCCATCCTGTGTGCGATGACTATAAAGGGTCCTGAGTGCACTTCGTATGTCATGAGTGCAATCAGGAGGTCCTTCAAGCGGTGTTTAGACGTACCGTTATTCTTCTGGAAGCTTCAATTTTTTTTTTATCAATAACTTTTTCACAAGGAGAAATTTTTGTTTTTTGACAGCATGAACCCCAGTTAATGAGCAAACACAAATTAAGAAAGAAAATCGTTTACAATTAAATTTTATAGAAGGAAAAAAAAGGGGGGGGGGGTAATAAACAAATTTTATTTACGCTCACATACTTCTAAACAGATTTGCATATGTAAGCTCTCTATAGATAATGTTAAATTATTTCAGGAGTTTTGAAAAAAAGAATATATACAGTTTAATTTCGACTAAAATAGTGATTCTTTTTATAGATTTGGTACCTCAGTTTCGACTCAACATTTCATTTTGAATTGTTAGATGGCAAACTCTTTAGGAGAATATCTTATCTGTTCTTTATGTAATTATGGTGATATTGGCGATAATATTCATTATAACAAGGCCTTGTACGAATCCTTGATTATAGAATGTTTGGCAATATAAAAAGACGAAAGTAGACAAACCTTAATTATGCAGGGTTTCACAATTTGATCTCCAAGCGGCCCACATTGTACATATAATAAGATCTATATTTTTCAACGTTTTCAAAATGAAATTACTTGAATTGAAAATTTCCCAACTGTGATTTGTTATTTCTAAACGTCTTTAATTATTATTTCGGAAAAAAAATTATTTAGCATATTCATATATTTTCATAATTTTTTCCAAGGAAACCTTTTTTTTTACAAAGTTTACTTCTATATGTTTTTAACCATCACCAGCGACTTATTTTCTGCCATCACTAATTAGTCCTAATTATTAAAGATCAATTGACCAAATTCAAATGATGATTGGTATATCGTATTGAATATGACCATCGGTCATCCGTGACGTATCCCAAATAACGACGCATGCCGATAGATAGATCATAGTTTATTAAATAGCGTCTCGCAATTTAAATTTCATCAAGGGGACTTAATTAAACCAGTTACTATACAAATCTTGAAAAAAGATGTACATGTACTTTTTAATATTTTTAAAACAAATTACGAAAACGTTTAGTGTAAAAATCACCGAATATAAATGTTTCTTTCTTGCAGGTTTTCGCATTTGTAAATAACATTAACGTTTTGGAATTCTAATGCAAAAAACAGTCGATTCAAACTGAAATAACTTCTTTAAAGATGGTTTGATTTTTTCAGAGACACATGTATTATATATGTCTCAATACATGTATTATATGTCTCTGATTTTATCAATACAAAAATTACAAAATTATAAAATATGTTAGTTATCGAATGTATACCCTGAACTCTTACTATTACATATACATGTCCTAAGTTACTTAATGTCCTGTGTGCAACCAGGAGATCCTGAACGGTCTTTAAACGTACCATTATTTTATATGCATATATTCAAAGCTGTTCTTAATTATATGCATACTAGGTATCAGTGGCGGATCCAGGGGGAGGGTTTCGGGGGTTGGAACCACCCCTTTTTTTGAACGATCAATGCATTTGAATGGGGACATATGGTAGGAACCACCCCCTCCCCCTTTTGTTCTGGGTTGGGACCCCTCCTTTTCAAATGGCTGGCTCCGTCGCAGAGGTATATTTATATATATATGTGTGTGTACCAGCCCCTCCTAAATCTTGGGAAACAAATGGTAGATTATATAGGGAATCACGGAAGCATGACTGGACGTGACCCCTCTAAGGCAGTCAATGAGTCCCCACTTATGAAAATTTCTGGATCAATCATTGCTTAGTTCTAGTTATCTTAGGTCCTAGTGTGAAATAAAGCCAATAGGTCTTTTTAAACACATCTTTATTCATACATGTATATATACGTTTTCTCACGGATTTGTTCATGCAATATTGAAATTATGTTTACTCAATGCGCAATTACTGAAGTTTATATTTGCTACTTTTCTTCTTAATTTCATATATTTTTTTTTTGATTTTTTTTCTTCGAAAATTAGTGGTGTTGAAATAGGGAATGGACACAGATACCTTATCACATTTAATCAAAAAAATGTTGTATAATGTCATAAATCTGTATTACACGTAGACAGGATGTTCTCTAGAAAACTATACGTTATCCACACCCGAGAATACACACACTGTCGTAATGGAAAATTACTGTATGTTATAGTTACCTGTAATCAGCTTTGCAACACCATGTCATGACAGTTCAAAAAGATTTTCTTCAAATCAAAATGGAATATTCATTTTTTCTGTAAAATTTAAAACTTTTAAAAGTAGACTTTGACAAAATTATGAAATAGAAAGAATTGAACAATTTAAAATCGTATTTTAACAAAGATTTAGGTATAATTTTACAACGATCCTTAAAAAATAACCAAACAAACGTTGAATTAAACGATATGAACCTACGCAGTTTTATATTAAAATACTGACACACACCAGTTTGCCATCTCAGTATGCAAGGCAAGAGTGCTTGGTGAGGTGCTGGAACTTGATGTACATGTATCATTAAGTTAATACAGTTCTGTTAGGATTGACTGCCTTTTTACAGAGACTTTCTATTCTTACTGTTATCAGTTAGTATAGACTGTTCCTGGCTTAGAATGATTCTCTGCTCAGCAAATGGTGCGTAATTAGCATTTGAATCAAATTTCTTGTAGAAGTAAAAAACACAAATTAATGTATTTGACAACTTTATTCAGGTGCACAGTCTATATTATCCGGCGGCGTAAATAACTTCGAGATTTATGTGGAAGTTTACTCTGCTGCTCGATCTATGCTAATCGATGTTCCAGTATATTTCATATTTATATTTATTCGTGAGGCCTCGTCATCGTTTATATTCAATAAAAGCACAGTCGCCTAAATATTTTATATGGCGAAAAAATTGCGAAAATTGGGGGAAATAATATATTTTTAGTAGCATTTTTATTTTAAAATCTTAAGAGGTTGCTGGCAAATTTAACTCTAAAATGAGAAGTGTATGACGATCTATAACGAATATATACATCCATCATGTGTGCAGATACGACGGCGACTATATAGGGTCTGCCATGAGTGCACTTTGTATGCCCTGCATGTGTGCACCCAGGAGGTCCTCCTGAGCGGTGTTTAGACGTACCGGGAAAATCTTATCTATTTCAGGATCAATTCATCGGTTACACTCCCCTGTCACCAGTGATTCTTTTTTGATGACATTCTGAAAAAGTATTGTGTAGTCCCTGTGTAAGTGTTGACTCTCAACTTGCACATGTGATTTTTTAATACTCCCCGGACTTCTGCAAAAAACAATTATTCAGTTCACTGATTAAGATGGAAGGTAAACGAACAGAAAGTCACAGGACATTCCGACAAAAAGTCACAGGACAAAAAGTCAAACACATGTCAAACTCAGAATAAAGTAACAAAGTTGATAGGACAAAAAGTCACAAACAATTTGTTGACAATTGATTGAATATAAATGAAAAAAAGATTTTGAAACATCTTCTTTTTCTTACATATATTCATTTTTAATTTTAGGAAATTGTTCATAATATAAAAAAGAAGATGTGGTATGATTGCCAATGAGACAACTGTCCACAAGAGACCAAAATGACACAGACACTTACAACTAGAGGTCTTTATGGCCTTCAACAATAAGCCAATATAAAGAAGATATGGTATGATTGCCAATGAGACAACTGTCCACAAGAGACCAAAATGACACAGACATTAACAACCATAGGTCATCATACAGCCTTCAACAATGAGCAAAGCCCAAGGTAAAGCCCATATCGCATAGTCAGCTGTAAAAGGCAATCATACTATATCTTTTTCTTTATATTTACATGTTAAAAAATGCGTGCAAATGTAATCAAAAGCTGCACACAAACGTAATGATTTTTGTGCGCAAATGTAATGGTAATGTGCGCAAACCTAATGCACTGATTTATTTGTTTTTAATAAATTTTAATTTAAAGTTGCTACATCATGTTCATGTATAAAACTTTAAGAAAAATACAAAAAGAGTGTTTTCTTGTTCAAAGAAAAATAATCTCAAAACTAAATTGTGACTTTTTGTCCTGTGACAGTGTGTGACTTTTTGACTGTGACTTTCTGTCCTACATTCAGATTGAATAGGGGTGTTTGGTTGACCCCGCCTCCCTCTATCTGAGACTACTATCTCAGTGATGAGCTTTATGTTTCATGTACAAATGTATTGTGCTTGTCATATATGTATGTCGGATAAAAGCTCTACAGACCTCTAATATGTTGTATTGTTATATGTATAACCGACAATAAATAAATAGCCCCTAACAAGTAAGAATTAGGTTACTTCTTTTTGTTTTGACATCTTGCATGGGTTTTTATAGCCCCGTATTAAAATTATGCCCCCATTTTAATAAAAAGGGGGGTGGGGTGTATTCTGTTTTACCCCTGTCTGTCCATCCATCCTTGCGTCAGTCAGTCCGTCCGATGAATATTTTTCGTCCCATTTTCCTTAGGAAATACAATAGAAGGATTTCTGAAATTTGGTTTCAGGGTTAAATAAGTCAGCTATACCGTCTGATGCATTTTCAGATTCATCACTCGACAACTTCCTGTTTTCCCAACACTTGTATGATTTTACACATGATAGCCAAGTTGAAAGTTGAAAACTAACAACCTAGTTTATGTACAAAAAAATTGAAAAACAGATATGTTACATATAAACAAACGACAATCACTGAATTATCGGATCCTGACTTGGAACAGGCACAACCATAACAAATTGGCAGGGTATAAGGAACTTTGAAAATATTTAGTTTTTGTGGTTTGGTCTATTTTCCGGATACTGTAAGCAATAAGGCCCCTTTATTTAGAGAATGAAATAATTGTAATATGCACTTAGCTGTCTGTCATATTTTATATGAACATGATGAACTTGACCTCATTTTCATGGTTCATTGGTCAATGAAACACTGCATTGTTTTGTCAGTTTATCATATGTTTAAAGTTACAGGTAGATTATATTTGGTAGATATGAAACAATTGTGAGGTGTGCATGTCTGAATGGCAGATTCATATATAAACCATGACCGCATTTTATTGTTCTTTGGTCAATGATAAGTTTTCTTGGTTTTGTCATTTTATCAGGCCACATTTAAAAGAATGTCTGTTTCCCCTCCCCTGGGTATACCCTTTGTAAACAGACCAGGAAGGCAGGTTCTTGTTAGCTCACCTGACCTGAAAGGTCAAGTGAGCTTTTCTCATCACTTGGCGTCCCTCGTCTGTCGTCCTGCGTCTGTCATCCGTCGTCCGTAAACTTTTACAAAAATCTTCTCCTCTGAAACTACTTAGCCAAATTCTACCAAACTTGGCCACAATCATCCTTGGGGTATCTAGTTTAAAAAATTTGTAGCGTGACCCGTCAAACCAACCAAGATGGCCGCCATGGCTAAAAATAGAACATAGGGGTAAAATGCAGTTTTTGGCTGATAACTCAAAAACCAAAGCATTTACAGCAAATCTGACATGGGGGTAAAATTGTTGATCAGGTCAAGATCTATCTGCCCTGAAATTTTCAGACAAATTGGACAAACTGTTGATGGGTTGCTGCCTGTGAAATGGTTATTTTAAGGAAATTTTGCAGTTTTTGGTTTTTACCTTGAATACTATTATAGATAGTGATAAACTGTAAAAGCAATAATGTTCAGCAAAGTAAGACCTACAAATAAGTCAACATTACCAAAATTGTCAGTCGACCCCTTAAGGAGTTATTGCCCTTTATAGTCAATTTTTAACAACTTTTCATCATTTTTAGTAACTTTTTTAAAAATCTACTTCTCTGAAACAACTTTGCCAAATTTAACCAAACTTGGCCACAATTATCATTGTGGTTTGTAGTTTAAAAAATGTGTCCGATGACCCAGCCTACCAAACAAAATGGCCAACATGGCTAAAATTAGAACATAGTGGTAAAATGCAGGTTTTGCTTTATATCTTTGAAACTAAGACATTTAGGGCAAATCTTTCAAGATTTAAATGTCCATCAGAATAAGATATATCCCCTCACAAATTTTCAGTTGAATTGGACAACCTGTTGTTGGGTTGCTGCCCTAAAATTGGTGATTTTAAGGTAATTTTGCAGTTTTTGGTTATTATCTTGAATACTATTATAGATAGAGATAAACTGTAGACAGCAATAATGTTCAGCAAAGTAAGATCTACAAATAAGTCAGCATGATCAAAATTGTTAGAGAACCCCTTAAGGAGTTATTGCCCTTTATAGTCAATATTGAACAACTTTTCGTCATTTTTGTAACTTGTATAAAAATCATTTCTAAAACTACTTGGCCAAATTTAACCAAACTTGGCCACAATCATAATACTAGGGTATCTATTTTAAAAAAAGTTTCTAATGACCCCGCCTACCAACGAAGATGGCGGACATCAGTAAACACATTAACAGGTGAGCGACACAGGCTCTTGAAAGCCTCTAGTTTTTTTTAACAGGATGTGATTGTCATAGCATGGTCACATGAATGGTTTGACTTGTCCAGTCCAGGCCACTTATCAGTTGTTTGTGCTCAATTTGAGTGTATTTATTTAGATTATCAATCCTTCTGCTTTCAAGCACTTTCGAAAAATGGAAACAAATTATTTTCAGGAAAAAAATAATTTCGATTTTTTTGTGGAAAATAATTTTTTGACCCGGGCGCTTATTTTTGACCCGTGTGGGGGGAGGGGAAACAAACATATTTTTAATTTTGGCCTTAGATTTTTTAAGCATAGGTAAGTAAGTAAGTAAGTAAATAGTTTATTATAGTGTCACGATCCAATATACATCATCATATACAATATAAAAATCTTTAAAACCATATTAGATCCCTGCCTTTAAGACATATGAGACACTTTCATCCTTTTCAAACTAAAAAATATATACTATAATGTAAAAGAAATATTTAAATAATAAAACTTTTCATGATACTAAAAATTCTAAGAAAACTCTTTTAAGTTCATTTATACAATCAATAATGATTAAAAATTTACAAATTAATTTTCCTACGTTTAAACATAAGATGTAATGTTTTGGCTAATAAAACCTGAGCATGATCACAGTTCATAATAAAATCAAATTTTTCATCAGAGTTAAAAGCATTAAAAGTGTTATTCAAAGCATTAATATAATTAAAAAGTTCTTCTCTTATATCTGAATAAAAATTACAGTCTATTAAGAAATGTTGTTCTGTCTCTATAAAATTGTTATTGCAGAAAAGACAAAGTCTATCACATAATGGAGTGGTCGGCTTGGTGTAACGTCCGGTCAAAAATAAGCGCCCGGGTCAAAAAATTATTTTCCACAAAAAAATCGAAATTATTTTTTTCCTGAAAATAATTTGTTTCCATTTTTCGAAAGTGCTTGAAAGCAGAAGGATTGATAATCTAAATAAATACACTCAAATTGAGCACAAACAACTGATAAGTGGCCTGGACTGGACAAGTCAAACCATTCATGTGACCATGCTATGACAATCACATCCTGTTAAAAAAAACTAGAGGCTTTCAAGAGCCTGTGTCGCTCACCTGTTAATGTGTTTACTGATGTCCGCCATCTTCGTTGGTAGGCGGGGTCATTAGAAACTTTTTTTAAAATAGATACCCTAGTATTATGATTGTGGCCAAGTTTGGTTAAATTTGGCCAAGTAGTTTTAGAAATGATTTTTATACAAGTTACAAAAATGACGAAAAGTTGTTCAATATTGACTATAAAGGGCAATAACTCCTTAAGGGGTTCTCTAACAATTTTGATCATGCTGACTTATTTGTAGATCTTACTTTGCTGAACATTATTGCTGTCTACAGTTTATCTCTATCTATAATAGTATTCAAGATAATAACCAAAAACTGCAAAATTACCTTAAAATCACCAATTTTAGGGCAGCAACCCAACAACAGGTTGTCCAATTCAACTGAAAATTTGTGAGGGGATATATCTTATTCTGATGGACATTTAAATCTTGAAAGATTTGCCCTAAATGTCTTAGTTTCAAAGATATAAAGCAAAACCTGCATTTTACCACTATGTTCTAATTTTAGCCATGTTGGCCATTTTGTTTGGTAGGCTGGGTCATCGGACACATTTTTTAAACTACAAACCACAATGATAATTGTGGCCAAGTTTGGTTAAATTTGGCAAAGTTGTTTCAGAGAAGTAGATTTTTAAAAAAGTTACTAAAAATGATGAAAAGTTGTTAAAAATTGACTATAAAGGGCAATAACTCCTTAAGGGGTCGACTGACAATTTTGGTAATGTTGACTTATTTGTAGGTCTTACTTTGCTGAACATTATTGCTTTTACAGTTTATCACTATCTATAATAGTATTCAAGGTAAAAACCAAAAACTGCAAAATTTCCTTAAAATAACCATTTCACAGGCAGCAACCCATCAACAGTTTGTCCAATTTGTCTGAAAATTTCAGGGCAGATAGATCTTGACCTGATCAACAATTTTACCCCCATGTCAGATTTGCTGTAAATGCTTTGGTTTTTGAGTTATCAGCCAAAAACTGCATTTTACCCCTATGTTCTATTTTTAGCCATGGCGGCCATCTTGGTTGGTTTGACGGGTCACGCTACAAATTTTTTAAACTAGATACCCCAAGGATGATTGTGGCCAAGTTTGGTAGAATTTGGCTAAGTAGTTTCAGAGGAGAAGATTTTTGTAAAAGTTTACGGACGACGGATGACAGACGCAGGACGACAGACGAGGGACGCCAAGTGATGAGAAAAGCTCACTTGACCTTTCAGGTCAGGTGAGCTAACAAGAACCTGCCTTCCTGGTCTGTTTACAAAGGGTATACCCAGGGGAGGGGAAACAGACATTCTTTTAAATGTGGCCTGATAAAATGACAAAACCAAGAAAACTTATCATTGACCAAAGAACAATAAAATGCGGTCATGGTTTATATATGAATCTGCCATTCAGACATGCACACCTCACAATTGTTTCATATCTACCAAATATAATCTACCTGTAACTTTAAACATATGATAAACTGACAAAACAATGCAGTGTTTCATTGACCAATGAACCATGAAAATGAGGTCAAGTTCATCATGTTCATATAAAATATGACAGACAGCTAAGTGCATATTACAATTATTTCATTCTCTAAATAAAGGGGCCTTATTGCTTACAGTATCCGGAAAATAGACCAAACCACAAAAACTAAATATTTTCAAAGTTCCTTATACCCTGCCAATTTGTTATGGTTGTGCCTGTTCCAAGTCAGGATCCGATAATTCAGTGATTGTCGTTTGTTTATATGTAACATATCTGTTTTTCATTTTTTTTGTACATAAACTAGGTTGTTAGTTTTCAACTTTCAACTTGGCTATCATGTGTAAAATCATACAAGTGTTGGGAAAACAGGAAGTTGTCGAGTGATGAATCTGAAAATGCATCAGACGGTATAGCTGACTTATTTAACCCTGAAACCAAATTTCAGAAATCCTTCTATTGTATTTCCTAAGGAAAATGGGACGAAAAATATTCATCGGACGGACTGACTGACGCAAGGATGGATGGACAGACAGGGGTAAAACAGAATACACCCCACCCCCCTTTTTATTAAAATGGGGGCATAATTTTAATACGGGGCTATAAAAACCCATGCAAGATGTCAAAACAAAAAGAAGTAACCTAATTCTTACTTGTTAGGGGCTATTTATTTATTGTCGGTTATACATATAACAATACAACATATTAGAGGTCTGTAGAGCTTTTATCCGACATACATATATGACAAGCACAATACATTTGTACATGAAACATAAAGCTCATCACTGAGATAGTAGTCTCAGATAGAGGGAGGCGGGGTCAACCAAACACCCCTATTCAATCTGAATGTAGGACAGAAAGTCACAGTCAAAAAGTCACACACTGTCACAGGACAAAAAGTCACAATTTAGTTTTGAGATTATTTTTCTTTGAACAAGAAAACACTCTTTTTGTATTTTTCTTAAAGTTTTATACATGAACATGATGTAGCAACTTTAAATTAAAATTTATTAAAAACAAATAAATCAGTGCATTAGGTTTGCGCACATTACCATTACATTTGCGCACAAAAATCATTACGTTTGTGTGCAGCTTTTGATTACATTTGCACGCATTTTTTAACATGTAAATATAAAGAAAAAGATATAGTATGATTGCCTTTTACAGCTGACTATGCGATATGGGCTTTACCTTGGGCTTTGCTCATTGTTGAAGGCTGTATGATGACCTATGGTTGTTAATGTCTGTGTCATTTTGGTCTCTTGTGGACAGTTGTCTCATTGGCAATCATACCATATCTTCTTTATATTGGCTTATTGTTGAAGGCCATAAAGACCTCTAGTTGTAAGTGTCTGTGTCATTTTGGTCTCTTGTGGACAGTTGTCTCATTGGCAATCATACCACATCTTCTTTTTTATATTATGAACAATTTCCTAAAATTAAAAATGAATATATGTAAGAAAAAGAAGATGTTTCAAAATCTTTTTTTCATTTATATTCAATCAATTGTCAACAAATTGTTTGTGACTTTTTGTCCTATCAACTTTGTTACTTTATTCTGAGTTTGACATGTGTTTGACTTTTTGTCCTGTGACTTTTTGTCGGAATGTCCTGTGACTTTCTGTTCGTTTACCTTCCATCTTAATCAGTGAACTGAATAATTGTTTTTTGCAGAAGTCCGGGGAGTATTAAAAAATCACATGTGCAAGTTGAGAGTCAACACTTACACAGGGACTACACAATACTTTTTCAGAATGTCATCAAAAAAGAATCACTGGTGACAGGGGAGTGTAACCGATGAATTGATCCTGAAATAGATAAGATTTTCCCGGTACGTCTAAACACCGCTCAGGAGGACCTCCTGGGTGCACACATGCAGGGCATACAAAGTGCACTCATGGCAGACCCTATATAGTCGCCGTCGTATCTGCACACATGATGGATGTATATATTCGTTATAGATCGTCATACACTTCTCATTTTAGAGTTAAATTTGCCAGCAACCTCTTAAGATTTTAAAATAAAAATGCTACTAAAAATATATTATTTCCCCCAATTTTCGCAATTTTTTCGCCATATAAAATATTTAGGCGACTGTGCTTTTATTGAATATAAACGATGACGAGGCCTCACGAATAAATATAAATATGAAATATACTGGAACATCGATTAGCATAGATCGAGCAGCAGAGTAAACTTCCACATAAATCTCGAAGTTATTTACGCCGCCGGATAATATAGACTGTGCACCTGAATAAAGTTGTCAAATACATTAATTTGTGTTTTTTACTTCTACAAGAAATTTGATTCAAATGCTAATTACGCACCATTTGCTGAGCAGAGAATCATTCTAAGCCAGGAACAGTCTATACTAACTGATAACAGTAAGAATAGAAAGTCTCTGTAAAAAGGCAGTCAATCCTAACAGAACTGTATTAACTTAATGATACATGTACATCAAGTTCCAGCACCTCACCAAGCACTCTTGCCTTGCATACTGAGATGGCAAACTGGTGTGTGTCAGTATTTTAATATAAAACTGCGTAGGTTCATATCGTTTAATTCAACGTTTGTTTGGTTATTTTTTAAGGATCGTTGTAAAATTATACCTAAATCTTTGTTAAAATACGATTTTAAATTGTTCAATTCTTTCTATTTCATAATTTTGTCAAAGTCTACTTTTAAAAGTTTTAAATTTTACAGAAAAAATGAATATTCCATTTTGATTTGAAGAAAATCTTTTTGAACTGTCATGACATGGTGTTGCAAAGCTGATTACAGGTAACTATAACATACAGTAATTTTCCATTACGACAGTGTGTGTATTCTCGGGTGTGGATAACGTATAGTTTTCTAGAGAACATCCTGTCTACGTGTAATACAGATTTATGACATTATACAACATTTTTTTGATTAAATGTGATAAGGTATCTGTGTCCATTCCCTATTTCAACACCACTAATTTTTCGAAGAAAAAAAATCAAAAAAAAAATATATGAAATTAAGAAGAAAAGTAGCAAATATAAACTTCAGTAATTGCGCATTGAGTAAACATAATTTCAATATTGCATGAACAAATCCGTGAGAAAACGTATATATACATGTATGAATAAAGATGTGTTTAAAAAGACCTATTGGCTTTATTTCACACTAGGACCTAAGATAACTAGAACTAAGCAATGATTGATCCAGAAATTTTCATAAGTGGGGACTCATTGACTGCCTTAGAGGGGTCACGTCCAGTCATGCTTCCGTGATTCCCTATATAATCTACCATTTGTTTCCCAAGATTTAGGAGGGGCTGGTACACACACATATATATATAAATATACCTCTGCGACGGAGCCAGCCATTTGAAAAGGAGGGGTCCCAACCCAGAACAAAAGGGGGAGGGGGTGGTTCCTACCATATGTCCCCATTCAAATGCATTGATCGTTCAAAAAAAGGGGTGGTTCCAACCCCCGAAACCCTCCCCCTGGATCCGCCACTGATACCTAGTATGCATATAATTAAGAACAGCTTTGAATATATGCATATAAAATAATGGTACGTTTAAAGACCGTTCAGGATCTCCTGGTTGCACACAGGACATTAAGTAACTTAGGACATGTATATGTAATAGTAAGAGTTCAGGGTATACATTCGATAACTAACATATTTTATAATTTTGTAATTTTTGTATTGATAAAATCAGAGACATATAATACATGTATTGAGACATATATAATACATGTGTCTCTGAAAAAATCAAACCATCTTTAAAGAAGTTATTTCAGTTTGAATCGACTGTTTTTTGCATTAGAATTCCAAAACGTTAATGTTATTTACAAATGCGAAAACCTGCAAGAAAGAAACATTTATATTCGGTGATTTTTACACTAAACGTTTTCGTAATTTGTTTTAAAAATATTAAAAAGTACATGTACATCTTTTTTCAAGATTTGTATAGTAACTGGTTTAATTAAGTCCCCTTGATGAAATTTAAATTGCGAGACGCTATTTAATAAACTATGATCTATCTATCGGCATGCGTCGTTATTTGGGATACGTCACGGATGACCGATGGTCATATTCAATACGATATACCAATCATCATTTGAATTTGGTCAATTGATCTTTAATAATTAGGACTAATTAGTGATGGCAGAAAATAAGTCGCTGGTGATGGTTAAAAACATATAGAAGTAAACTTTGTAAAAAAAAAGGTTTCCTTGGAAAAAATTATGAAAATATATGAATATGCTAAATAATTTTTTTTCCGAAATAATAATTAAAGACGTTTAGAAATAACAAATCACAGTTGGGAAATTTTCAATTCAAGTAATTTCATTTTGAAAACGTTGAAAAATATAGATCTTATTATATGTACAATGTGGGCCGCTTGGAGATCAAATTGTGAAACCCTGCATAATTAAGGTTTGTCTACTTTCGTCTTTTTATATTGCCAAACATTCTATAATCAAGGATTCGTACAAGGCCTTGTTATAATGAATATTATCGCCAATATCACCATAATTACATAAAGAACAGATAAGATATTCTCCTAAAGAGTTTGCCATCTAACAATTCAAAATGAAATGTTGAGTCGAAACTGAGGTACCAAATCTATAAAAAGAATCACTATTTTAGTCGAAATTAAACTGTATATATTCTTTTTTTCAAAACTCCTGAAATAATTTAACATTATCTATAGAGAGCTTACATATGCAAATCTGTTTAGAAGTATGTGAGCGTAAATAAAATTTGTTTATTACCCCCCCCCCTTTTTTTTCCTTCTATAAAATTTAATTGTAAACGATTTTCTTTCTTAATTTGTGTTTGCTCATTAACTGGGGTTCATGCTGTCAAAAAACAAAAATTTCTCCTTGTGAAAAAGTTATTGATAAAAAAAAAATTGAAGCTTCCAGAAGAATAACGGTACGTCTAAACACCGCTTGAAGGACCTCCTGATTGCACTCATGACATACGAAGTGCACTCAGGACCCTTTATAGTCATCGCACACAGGATGGATGCATATATTCTTTATACGCTTCTTATTTTAGAGTTAAATTTGACAGAATTTGAAATCGAACTTAGATAGATATGTTACATTTGTAATTCTTAGTAAATAATAAGGGCACGTGTCACTGATTACACAACTACTGAGCCATGAATTATCCAATCAACAAAATTAATTGGATTATCTTTATTGTTGTTTTATATATTGTGTTGTTTGTACAGTGTGACCATGCGGGAAGTAATATTGTGACGTGTAGAATGAATATCACGATGTTTTAAGATTTTCGTCTTTTATTAAAATTTCGTTCCATAAATTTTTAAGTTTTATTCTTAATTTTATTATCATGTCCTGGACCAGTAATTAATTCTTTGCACGAGTTTGAAAAGGGAAATACATGTTCATACTTTAAAAGAATTTATATTAATTAAAGTTTTGTATACATATGGAATCCGTTCTTAACGGTAAAAGCCGTACTTTTCAAACGGTTTACTCCTGGTTTGCCCACTTTTAATTCTACCAATTATCTAATAGCAAAGAAAACAAAAAAGACAAAAGGTTTAATGAGCATACAATTGTATAGTCTGTTCCAACTTAGGTATATGTTATTATTGTTTATCAGTGTTTTCTTACTATATTTACGTATTTCTATTATGATTTTTAAAGAAAAATGAAAAATAAATCAAATAGGGTTTCTCTCAATAATTTGATATCAATTCAATATTATCATTTAACATACAACTAAAGACAAAACAATGACATTCAGTAATAAAAGTGTCTTCACAATTTATTATTTTCTGAACGATTTTCATGATATAAATACTGCAATACAAATTATCTTTTATTGAAAACATAATTTATATAATATATAAATCAAAGTTTATAAGTGCATTACATAGGAAATAAATAGGTGACACAACATAGGTTTCTGACACAGAATGAATGTGTTCTAAGAACTCAAACTTTAAAACTTAAAAAAATTTAAATTGGACATTTACCTTTTATGATCCAATATCCAAATTCTAAATACATGGTTAGATTCAGCATATCATAGAACCCCAAGAATTTAATTTTTGATGAAATCAAATAATGTTCAATTTTAGACCCTTTAGACCTCAACGTGAACCAATTTGATAACTGGGCCCAAATGTTAAAAATCTAAATACATGGTTTAATTCAGCATATTGAAGAACCCTATTTTTTGAATTTTTCTTGAAATCAACAACCTTTAATTTTGGACCCGGATTTTGACCAACTTGAAAACTGGGCCCATAATGAAAAAAATCTAAGTACTTGTTTAGATTCAGCATATCAAAGAACCCCCGGAATTCATTTTTTGTTAAAATCAAACTAAGTTTAATTTTGGACCCTTTGGACCTTAATGTAGACCGATTTGAAAACAGGACCACAAATTTAGAATCTAGCTATGTACACTGTTAGATTTGGCTTACCAAAGAACCTCAATAATTCGTTTTTTTATGAAATCAAACAAAGTTTAATTTTGGACCCTCATTTCTAAACTGTTGGGACATAAACTCCTTAAACCCATCCCAACCTTCCTTATGTGGTCATAAACCTTGTGTTAAAATTTCGTAGATTTCTATTTACTTATACTAAAGTTCTTGACTGTGCAAAAACCAAGAAAATGCCAAATTGGGCCCTTTTTTTGGCCACTAATTCCTTAACTGTTAGGACCAAAACTCCAAAAATCAATCCCAATCTTCCTTTTGTGGCCATAAACCTTATATAAAAATTTACTGTTCAAATTGTGCTTGGTTAAGCTGCAGTTGCATTTATATTCTATTTGTTACGACTAATTGGATATTTTTAACATTAATTTCAGAACAGTGTATTTATTTAATTGATAAAAAAATTATATATTAACCTTTAATTCATTATTTTTCAGAATGTAACAATAATCAAAACTTTGTGTTGTAAAAGTAATACACATTTTTGTCTATTTATATTTGTCAATTTCAATACATTGTCCTACAAAAATAATATCAAATCAAAAATATCTTTGCACATTTTTCTTGAGTTAATAGCAGAATATAGTATCTTTAATTAAAAAAAATACAGGTTACATAGAGGTATATTGTCGGCAAATTCTACACACTTTCCTGCTCAAAAATATTAAAATAAAAAATATTTTCGCACATTTTTATTGATTTAATAGCGAAATATTGTATCATTTATAAAAAATTACAGGTAAATAAAAGGTAAAAAATATGACTATTATTCGGAAATAAACTATAATTGTTAAAACAACAATTCCCCCTATGTTTACATATGCATGTAATTAAAAGTGGGCAAACCAGGATGACACCTTTTCAAACAATCAAACTCATATACATGTAGTTAGATGTAATTTCTCATTTTTATCGAACTTGTCCAGGAATTTTATTTTAGAGTTATACGAATATTTTAAGAAATCCGTTTTTATTAAGTTTTTTTTCTCTAATTAAAGTCGTTTTGTCCAGTTTCACAAGCCTGAAACGAATTTCAATGCGAAAATAAATTCTGAAAATGAACTTGTCTCCGTTTTCGTCTCCGTTTTTTGAAAATTATGATATTTTGGGTATAATTATTTCTAGAAAATATGTAAGTTAGATCGTAGTAGCGAGAAATTATAAAAAAGAAGATGTGGTATGATTGCTAATGAAACAACTATCCACAAAAGACAAAAAACGACACAAACATGAACAAAGAAAGACTACTTCGAAGACAGTTTATTGACACGAAATCCGTTCAAACCACGACTAAGTCTTCGTGCACAGATTTCCGTTAAGGTTAAACTGAATATTGTACATAATTGTCTTCTCTTGTATAATGGTTTGTTGAGAATAAAGATATACAAATGTAATAAAATTTGATATTCAGTCAACATTGTGTTTGTTTAAAAACTTGATTTAGAGAGAGAGAGAGAGAGAAAAGAATCACACTGAAAAACAAAAATCGAACTTGTTACAGAAAAAACGCAACTATAAAATAATTTTCTTTATTCGTGAACTGCAAAACACAACAAATTAATTTACCCGTCATCAAGAAAAATAAACTGAAAAAGCACATCGAATGAGATATACATTTTATTTTTTCTATATGCAAATTCATGTGAAAGGTAAAACTGAACTAAACAATACAATTCCTAAAAAACAATAAAGATAATCCAATCAATTTTGTTGATTGGATAATTCATGGCTCAGTAGTTGTGTAATCAGTGACACGTGCCCTCATTATTTTATAAGAATTAACATATCTATCCAAGTTCGATTCAGGCGCGGATTCAGAGGGGGGGGGGGAGGGGGGTTCCGGGGGGTTGGAACCCCCTTTTCTGGCCGATCAATGCATTTGAATGGGGACATGTAGTTGACCCCCCCTTTTTTGGTCCTGGGTTAGGACCCCCCCTTTTTAAAATGGCTGGATCCGCCCCAGCGATTTCAACTTCTACCAAAATTTAACTCTAAAATAAAAAGCGTATAACGAATATAAACATCCATCATGTGTGCAGATATGATTACGGGAATGGGTCCTGAGTGCACTTTGTGGAGCGGCCGGTTGTTTAGACGTACCTGAAGAATAAATCATTTCCTGAACCTAAAATACATTTATCTGTAATTAAAGAAAATTCGCCTAAAACATTCTCTCATATATTTAAACAATTTATTGTAAAATAATTAATTCAACGTCGGACTTTCTGTCTGTTTACTAATACTTATCTTGTTCAGTTTAGTTTATACCCATAATAGATGAACGGAAATAAGTACTTTTTTAGGAAAATTTACAACTAGATGGTACTTTTTAGGAAAATTTACAACTCAAATTTTCAAAAACAAAATTCTCCACTTTTTACCTGGATGTTTTTCTCTGTCTCGAAGCCGCAACCGTTGACCCCGTATCAAACGTAGCGACCAACACCTCACATATATATGCATGACGTATTCTCGATGTTGAGGTATTGACAATATACAATCACATTTATCAATATACAGCAAGTAAGTAATTTGGTGTTGAATGCCAGTAGATCAGAATTTGTTAATTGAACTTTACCTGTTTAAGGGGCACTAGCTGCCAAGTTCATGTTCTTCATCGATTTTAATAAAATTCACATAACGTGTATAGTGTTGAATTGTTTATTAAAATGTTGCCCACAATCTTGGCTGACATGCATAAAACCATTATTTTTCATGACACTGCATGAAAAAGAAATGGACTTATCGCATAATACCAGAACCAGAGACATATATATTGTATCTAATATCTCTGCCAGAACTAAAAAATAAACTACAGTAAGTCCACATACACATAAGAGGGTATGGATGTGAATTAACAGAATAGAGAACAAAGGACAAAGAAAAAAAGGAATAAAGAATAGTGAATGAATGGAAAGAAAGTGTAAGTTTTTAAAAATATAACTAAAAAAAGAAGACAGAAAAAAAGATACCCCTCCGAGACGAGCCTTACATGCACTGTTATTACCCAAGGTTAATTTTACGGCGGCCCATTTTATTTTGGCTTAGAAATAAACATAATTGACAAGTTTCCTTCCCCTGCATTCTCGATCCCACATGTAAATAGCACGGTGATTTCAAAAAGACATTGATACATCATTACAACACTTGCCGTCAGTGTTTGAATATATTGATTAAGAAGGTACAATGTATAGAAGATTAATGCACGCACACTATTATCCACCACTGGCCTAAATAGTTAGTCCGCAAACAACGAGGGTCATAAAAACCCAGCACTTTGAACACAGCCACCGGCATGGTGTGAATCTGAAAGCTTCCCACTATCCATTTCTACCCATAGAAAACTTTTGCCTTTCATTTATCAAAAATGAAATATGTTGATATTAATGGTATATAAGAATTATTGGGGAATTCAAACCATTCCTATTGTAAGTGATAAAACTAAATTTATATCAGGGTGATTGAAATGAGGAAAAAAAAGGGGGGATCAGGAGTTCAGGGCCCCCTGTTTGGGAAAAGAATTGGTTGATTATATATGGAATCACTGAGTCATGGCAGGAGCAGGCCCCTCTTAGGCAGTCGGTGGGCCCACTTTTGAAAAATTCTGGATCCACCACTGTGGTCATGGTAGTCTTCAGTTGTATTATCTTTTTAAAAAAAAAATACACCTGTATAGTGTATATTCTTTAGTGTAAATCAAGAGAAATACTGTGAACTATCTGTGCATTGGGGCTTATTAAAAGGTATTTCGTGGGGAAGAAAGAAGGGAGGGTGAGTCCATGGGAGGTAATCCCACCCCTTTCAATTTGAGAATATGCTATTATCTTGTAACGGTCCAGATCCCCATCCCTAAACCATATATATTCTTGAATGGGGCGATAAAACAAATCAAATGAAATTAAAAGGAGGTCTTTGGGGGTTATCCCACCCTGTTCAATTTGAGAATGTGCTATTATCTTGTGAACGATCTAGATCCCCACCCCTAAACCATATATATTCTTGTCGGGGACAATAAAATTAATAATGAAATAAAATAAAAGTGAAGTCCCACCCCCTCTAGTTTGAAAACTTGTAAACGGTCAAGATCCCCACCCCTAAACCATATTTATATATTCTTGTATAGAACAATAAAACAAATCAAAGGAAATATAGGGAGAGTCCGTGGGGTTCACCCCCACCCCCACATGTTTGAGAAACTTTTAAATGGTTGAGATCCCCTGTCATCCAGTGGTTAGGTGAAAAAATTTCAGGATCCCTGATCCCCACCCTCAAACCATATATATTCTTGTATGAGACAATAAAACAAATCAAATGAATATAGGACCATCCCCTTTGTCTTGGGTTGGGAACCCCCCTTTTTAAAATGGCTGGATCCGCCCTGGCATACCATCTAGCTAGCTATAAAGGCTTTAAAGATATGAAATCAAACAAGGAAATTAACAGTGTAGGCAACTGTTTTGAATTTAAAAATAGTCTTTTACATATATAACAATGTTGAATTTTTTGTGCATTTATTTTTGCTTATCGTATTTTCAATAATGGACAAAATTGCATGATTGAATATTGCAATTTAAGAAAAATCAGCATACATGATATAAAATGGGAAGTGGAAACTGGGAATTTGACAAAGAGACAACAACCCAATCAAAGAGCAGACAAAGGCCAAAGGTCACCTATATATATGGGTCTTCAATGCAGTGAGAAAAATTCGGCACTGGTCTTCAGCTCATAAATATGTATCAGAAATGAAAACGAGATACAGCTTTCAGTTGTATTAATAAAAACCTCACAATAAGTTCTGAATATCAGAATATATATACAGTATTGCAAGATTCTCTCAAAATGTACACATAGAGCTGAAAAACTGCCAGTGACTGTAAAATTAATCATGCTTACATTAAAGTCCATGGAGTCCATCTTAATATGCATACTCACGTACAAAGGAATATAAGTATGCAATAGACATCAAGTTTTCAAAAATAAGAGTATCTATGCCATTAATTTACGACAAGATCTTAATCAATCTTAAGTAATAATTTCGGTTTGTTTAAATATTTCGGAGGTTAGTATGACCTCCTCTTTGGTGATGATGTTTTCGTTTTAAAGTTGGGAAAGTTGTTTGTACATGTACCAACAAAAATAAAAACACAAAGTCAATCTAGAATTATGTTTTTATCATTTTTTTATGCTTAGGTTGTCAGCAAGATGAAAAGGACAAGTATGCAGTTCAAAATTCAAAATGTGGATAAGTTACCTTTGCAGATTTTCATACTTTGCATGAATGAATTCAAAGGTTATATGATGGACAGCAGAGAAAGAAATAAACAACTTTTCAATTATCCTGCTCCTGGATAAATGTAAAACATCTTGTTCTTCGGTAAGTTTTATGCTCTGTTTTGATAGTGTTAGTGCATTCATCTTTCCAGTCTTTCCTCTAAATTGTAAGTTTTTGGTGAGTGTTCACCATGAATTTCAGTAAGTAACTGGTGGATTTACATGTATATACTCAAAATTTAGTACTAATATTAATGGGATTTTAGCATGACATCCTGCCAAATGCTTATTAATCATGTTTATGTTCCAGAACATACAAGTATTTGGACTGTACGCATACAGTCTGCCCAATTTTAAGAAGTTGGTCAAGTTTATTACAAACAAATGTACAGTACAGATCAACATAACTGAAATCTTTAATAGATTAATACAAAATGTTTAATTGCAGTTAAAATAAAAACACAGGTTTGGTCGAGCTGGTACCAGACAGTACAAGTATACTTAAATGGTCTGACTGTACACATATGGTGGGACTGTAAGTTCTGGACCGTAAAAGTAAGATCCGAATACTGATATGGTCTGGAACATTTATACATGTCTTAAAATTAATATCAAACACATTGGTGTTTTTGAACTTGGTAATAAGTTATTTGATAGAACTATAATGTTTTGGGATATCAAAATCAAAAATATCCCATTTTTACTTTTTATAAAGAAGAAGATTATTGATGTATGTTTAAATGTATATCAAAATGAGACAGCAAGCCAACAACACCATGAACACAAAAAATAAGGATAAAACATACATATTTTTTTTGTATCAATGTTATAATTTCCAATATGTTCAAAGAGTTCAAGGTATTTTTTCATTGAAATAAAACACAAATTGAAATCTGTCTGAACTTCAAAAGCTTAAAGAAATATTGTTTCTGTTGTCTGCTTTTTGTATAATATATTGCAAATTCGTGTGAATAATGGAATGTTATTATAGTTGTCTAAAGTTTCAACATTGATCTTTATACTGTAAATTCATAAATTATTGCGTGCATTTATTATTGCGATTCTGTCATTTTAGAGTTAAATGCGATTTTAAATTTTACGCTTTTGAGAAAAATCCTGTTTAATCCATATAAAATATTTCATAATGCGAGTTTAAATTATTGCATTTACAACTCTGTTGCATTTTTCGCAACAACAAAAAACTCGCATTAATTCCGAATTTATAGTAAATATATATATATCATGTATATAACTTGGGAAAATACCCAAATGTTATAAAGAAGAATAAATTAATTGATTGGTATATGGTATTAGAATAGGAAGATGTGGTATATTGCTAATTTGACAACCCTCCATCAGAGACCAAAGGATGTAGGCCGTTAGCAACTGATGACACTGGACAACCTTTAACAATCAGTAAAATCCATACCGCATAGCTATTTTTATTGAAAATCATATTATTGCTACATGTATGAAAACAATTTTATATAATCCATTACTTTAGATTTTATTGGTTCTTTTTCAGAAGTATTGAAATTCACCACCTGGAATACATGGAGAAAACATAGAAACAAGACCAGAATAAATTCAAAGACAAAAGTTGGATCAGTTATTATTTTCATCACTCTGTCAATGATTTGAAGTTCTTTTAAATTCAAAAAAATATTGAAACCACAATAATGTCAAAGTTTTGTGCTGAATGTCTAAAAAGTGGACTATACCATCAAACAATGCTGGATGATTAGAAAATATTAATGTTTTGTGTTGAGGGATATTGTGAAAAAAATAGATTTACTTAAATAGATACTAGTATGTTAAGCCTAACAATAGAGTTTTTATTGATTTCAAATGGCAAATAATTGTGTTTCAAGAAAGTATTCTATAATTCATGAATAAACATATATTGATACTTACATTATCTGCTTTGTTGTTTAAAAGTTTAGTTTTGAACAGTTAAAGAACAATATGCTAAATTAACATTTCCCAAGAAAAAAAGATATTCAATTAAAAAGATTCATCTTATAATAATTTACTACCAAATAGAACATATTGTAACATACACATTACTGTTTATTTATATCTATATATTTACAATTAGAATCCCATAGGATTTTAATTTGTCCCATGGGATATTAAAAATCCCATGGGATAATAAAAATCCCATGGGATTTTTTTTGTCCCATGGGACAACAAATATCCCATGGGACTACAATAATCCCATGGGACAAAAAAAAATCCCATGGGATTTAACCAAAATCCCATGGGATAATGGTAAATCCCATGGGATTTTGCCCTGTCCCATGGGATATTGAAAATCCCATGTTTTTATAATTCAAATTGCAAAATAAATATGAAAGTAACTGTAGAAAACCAATGAAATTATTGAATCCCATGTAATTCTGCACATTTTGGTTATATACATGATATTGTAGCTCTTGTTTGAGGCGGCGGCGGATTTGCAAATGAGTGTTTTGCAAATTAAAAGTGTCCAGTGTTTATAAATGAATTCTAGCCGTAGAATTTCAAGTCACGGAAATCAATTCTAACCGTAGAACTGTCCTAGAAGTAGAACTGACCAAAGATTTGGTCAGTTCTAGCTAGAACTGTCTAAAACTGTTCTAGGGTAGAACTGTCAGGATCAGTTCTAGCTAGAACTGTCCAAATCAGTTCTAGGTAGAACTAACCAAATCAGTTCTAGCTAGAACAGTTCTAACCTAGAACTGACTAAAAGGTGTCAGGCTGACAGTTCTACATACTGTTCTAGAACAGTTCTCCTGACAGATTCTGACAGAATTTATGAGAGGTTAGAACTGATCTCCACTGTACGTGCTCACTTTGCCAACATGTGTTTATTTGACATCAACAGATACCTGTACATGTACAGTTTTTCCTGTAAAGCTACTTCAAATGTTCATTGCCTTTTTTATGTTTGACGGTTAAACATGTTCACCTTATGTTGATAGAAAAACAAAATCTATATACAGTAAAACCTGTATAAACCGGCCGGCTACGGGATTATGAAAAAGGGCCGGTTTTGACGGTGAGCCGGTTTATTCAGGTTTCCGTTTTGACCGGAAGTTAATGAATTGTGACGTCCGATATTTTACATGTAACAGTTCTCTATAATGAAATTATATCTGATAAATTAAAATACCTCACTTCGTTTTTCATTGTTTTCATTTGCATCATAATGCTTGCGTTTTTTGGATTGTCAGACGAGAGTAGTACGATAATGTATTCTATTATTTTTTTGTACTAAAGACATGTGAATGTATGTACATTCAAATTCGATTAAGATTGATAGGTGATGTATGCTATTATCAGAAAATGTGAAATCAAGTGAGTTTACGTAGACGTAATATATTATATATTAGGAGGTACCAATCTTCGGAGAACGATAAAAAATATTGTCGTCTTGTTAATGTTGGTTTTGTTTTCATTAGGGGAGTGATCATTTTAGAACATTTACAGATATGTGACAAAATATAAAACAATTTTTACATTTTAAAGTTTGTCAGGTAGGTTTATGGGATAGCATTTTTATGACTAAAAAAAATAATAATATAGGTTTCAAATTCAACTAACATCAGTTGTTTCTGATTGGTCCAGTCTTAGATAAAGATATCTTCAATTAATATTGTTTTTTAAATGCTTTGTAATGAGAGAACTTGATATTTTATTCTAATATAATTGCTTATTAGTGTAAAACATACATACTAAGTAAATAAAGAATCATCAAATATCAATGCATTAGTTGAATACAAAACAGTATGTATGCATGATTCATCTAAAGTAGTTTTGTGTCTTTTTGTTGTTGGGATATACAAGTACCTGGCCACGTCCACTATGTGTAGTATTTGTATTTGTATCCATCTGATGAGTTAAGCCTTTTTCAACTGATTTTTATAGTTCGTTCTTATGTTGTACTGTTACACCACTGTCCCAGGGGGAAGGTTAGGATCCCGCTAACATTTATTCTGTATGTATGTGCCGGTCCCAAGTCGGGAACCTGTAATTCAGTGGTTGTCTTTTGTTGATTTGTTATATACATGTATTTGTTTTTAGTTCATTTTTTGTACATAAATTAGGCCGTTAGTTTTCTCGTTTGAATTGTTTTACATTTGTCATTTCGGGGCCTTTTATAGCTGACTATGTGGTATGGGCTTTGCGCATTGTTGAAGGCCGTACGGTGACCTATAGCTGTTAATTTCTGTGTTATTTGGTCTCTTGTGGAGAGTTGTCTCATTGGCAATCATACCACATCTTCTTTTATATATAGAACAAATAACGGGAAAGGGGAGATAAACACTATTGACAGTGGACACAATTAACACTCATTACGATTCAAAATTCGAGAGACGAACTTGCCATCCAAATCAGTACTTGAAAGCACCAAATATACATGATAATTAAGGATAAAGACGAATCACCACATTAAGCCGAACAAAAAAAAAAAAAAGAAAAAAACAGAGAGAAATAGAGAATGAGCTTAAAAGTCTTATATAATTTTGTGTTTGCGCATCTTGATTTTATTCTTTTTATGTAAATTCAAATTAAGTTAGAATTATGCTTTTATTTAATAGCATTTACTGACAATGAATGTCCTACAATTTTTTTTAATTTAAAAACAAAATTTATAAATCCTGCACAGTCAATCACTGTTAAGCAAGGGTTTTATTGTCGGTTGGAAGAAGACCAAGAATAACCCTCTCTTTCTCTCTTCAAACATTTATATTTTTTCAACATGCTGGTTTGATCGGAGAAAAATAATTTGATGACGCCCACCTACTCAAAAAACTTTATTAGCGAAGTTTGGTACAGAAATTCAATAATTTATCTGTGAGGCTTCATATAAAAACTTGTTGATATTGTTCAATCTTATAGAAAATAATTGTATATAGATATTAAAATATAAAGGCTTTAATTTATACGGGAATATAACTCGGGTAGTTATTTATGGATCGTGTAATAAATGTATGATCTATTTTAATCAAACAAGATAACGAGTTTATAAGGCTCATTTCTCTTCTACATTTTTTTGCCGAATTGTTTGACTATTTCAGCCATTAAGGATGTACTTAGGTGATCTAAGGTAAAATTAAATATATCAAGAATCCAAAATTGATACTTTATGCTGGAAGATTATTAGTTAAGGATCAAAATAAGCTAAAAATATTGATAGGTCATGGAGGTCCCTTCGAGATATTTGATTTATAAAATATGGCGGGAAAAGGCTGACTCGGACTTTTACCTTATATTTGGAGTGGTATTACTTGGGTCTAAAATCAAAAGAAAGAAAATCAAGAATCTGCTTAAATTTTGTCAAATGGCCTTTT
Source organism: Mytilus edulis (assembly GCA_019925275.1). Taxonomy (NCBI): domain Eukaryota; kingdom Metazoa; phylum Mollusca; class Bivalvia; order Mytilida; family Mytilidae; genus Mytilus; species Mytilus edulis. Next base: position 76,249,097 of record CM034354.1, on the reverse strand, counting down.
ATGAGCTATTAAGTCTTATGTTAAAAGATAAATAGGTGTTATGGGGCAAAATATTTTACCTTGTATCGTATGGAAAAAACACCAAGGAGTCCGAACATTTGACACTTATTCCAAAACCTCACCTAATTTCATCCTTAAGTTGATTGATTTGTAAATCTGATTTTTCTGAACATTTTTTCTGTCTACATATTCTCTCTACCTATCATACTTTGTTTTAGTTTCAGCAAACAACGCAAAACATGCTAACTATGCGGTATGGGTATTGCTCATTGTTGAAGGCCGTACGGTGACCTATAGCTGTTACTTTCTGTGTCATTTTGGTCTCTTGTGGAGAGTTGTCTCATAGGCAATCATACCACATCTTCTTTTTTATAACACTTTCTTTCAATAACTCTTTAAAGGGGTCGATTGACAATTAAAGCCATGTGATCTAATTGAGATGTCAACTATGGTTTCTACATGCAAAATTTTCACGGGCACAACTCCTTTAAAGTATTGCTTGGTAATTTGGCAGTCTTGATCTTTTTCTAGATCTTTTGGGTTCTTTTTTCTTTGTCATTTTTGTCGAGCCTGCAACTTTTGTCACAAAAGCGATATATAGCGATCCTACATTCCATCGTCGTCGTCGTTGGTGGCGGCGTCCACAAATATTCCCTTTGAGGTTAAAGTCTTTGAAATTTTAATATCTTTCTTAAACTATCCTGGATTTCTACCAAACTTGGACAGAAGCTTGTTAATGATCATAAGTAAGTATCCAGAAGTAATTTTTGTTAAAAAGAATCCTGTCTCTCCGTATTTTTCTTATAAATGGACTTAGTTTTTCTGCCAGTTAACATTACATTCACTCCGTGGTTAAAGTTTTAAAAATTTTAATAACTTTTTTAAACTATCCTGGATTTGTACCAAACTTGGACAGGTACCAAACTTGGACAGAAGCTTGTTTATGATCAAAAGCTAGTATTAAGAAGGAAATTTTGTACAAAATTATTTCCTGTTTTGTTGAGCCTGCGACTAACAACAAAAGTAGGCGAGATATGAGTTCCGTGGAACACTTACGAATTTTTACTATTGAAAGCTTTTCGCTATCTCTTGGCCACATTCCAAGGTAAAAAAACAAAATCATGTGAAATTTAAAAAACGAACATTTCAGGGCAAATATCTCGAAAATGAGTTGTCCAAACTGTCAATTATAATTCTAAATGCCCCTATGTCAATTCTAACAGCTTTACTTTTTTTTTATTGATAATAACCAAAATTGCAGTTTCATTTTTGGAAATTTATGGACTAGTACTGACTTTACCAAGTTGTTTTGAGTCATACTTACTTTAAACATAGCTGGATCCCTGTCGAAGAAATATTCCTTTTTATCCGACCGGAAATGCTTCCTAAGAAATTCTTCATTTCCCAACGGACTGTCAGGTTGCCGGTAAAGTGTTGATCTGTACGTTTCAAATTTAACACCTCCAATGTTAAATATAACAGTCTCTTTCGAGATGCCAATGTTAACAGTGATTTCCCCCTTTTCACTGTCAATTTTTGCTCCAGGAAGGAGCGCTGTAAGGGGACTTTGTTTGTCGTCCTTGTTCCTTTTATCCATCTTCTTGCCACACTTAGGTTGGGAGGATTTTGATTTTGCCGAAACTAAAAAAGACATTGTATTTTAAACATTATAATAATAAATGCAAAATTTTAAAACCCCTACTGTAAATGGTAAAGACATTGTACCAAAAAATCAAGGAGTCATTCATTTTAACACTACCTGATAAGCTGGTATTGTCGATTTCATTAACGAAAACAAGATAACTGTATAAATAACAATGTTATTTTATAAATCTGGTCAAACCGGCTTCAAAACCTTGAAAACGAAACATGCAATGTTATATATCTTTTTGAAATATTTAGTATATATTTCTCGCTTTGATACACCCTCTTAAACTACAACTTGAACTAGTTGCTATCTGAAATTGCATTACTTATTATTTCAAAAATCGGAGAGTGTGATACAGTTTTGTCTGTGTTATAGTTTCTTTACAAATTTTTTTAAATCTCATATAAAAACCAAGAATATCATTTAAATCCTTCTATATTTTCAGAATACAATGAAATATGTCTTTCTTTAGAACTGACTCTTCAAACATTATTTGTAGCAAGTTTGGTTTACATTTTGATCCTTCAAATTTAACAAAAAAGATGAATATGTTTTATATACATGTACTTATAAAAAAGAAGATGTGGTATGATTGCCAATGAGACAACTCTCCACAAGAGACCAAATGACACAGAAATTAACAACAATAGGTCACCGTATGGCCTTCAACAATGCGCAAAGCCTATACCGTATAGTCTGCTATAAAAGGCCCCAAAATGACAAATGTAAATCAATTCAAAAGAGAAAACTAACGGCCTAATTTGTGTACAAAATATTGAACGAAAAACATATATGTTTGTTTTTTGTTTGTTTGTGAAACAAAACCACAATTACAAAACTTGAATTTCTTTGTTGCTTGTGATTGGGGGCTTATAATGGTTTACTTTAATAAGTTGTGACCAGACTCAAGCTGGCAGCCATTTTTAGCAGCCAATATTTTCCGGCAGCCAATTTTAATGATACATTGTATGTCTAAAAACCAAAAAGCTGTAAAAGACTCAAACGTTTCAGTCTGGCCACCGCCGTTTTCAGTATATGTCAATTATTTGTACTGGCACATTTGACATGGAAAATTTCAGTTTTCAATGAACAAATTGGTAAGGACGCATGCCGTAGAAAATAGTCCACGTAGTATTTTTATAGAAATACTTGTTCACATTAAAAAAAAAGATTATCATTGCATGTATACCGAAATGTTTACATTTCATATAGACAGAAATAGATATTGAAAAGAGTTTCTGAAATACTGGATATTTGAGGATGCCGAGTGTATGGAAAGCCTGGATGTAACTTTTCTGTCGTATAATGCATCTTTTTTATTCAGTTCATGGAAATATATATATTACACGATTCCTCACATCTTACTTAAATCCATTATAAACAATGTTAGTTGTATTTTTTTTTTTTTTTTTTTTATTTTCTATTACTTTTTCTGTACCTTTTTATCATAAGGAAACTAGAAAAAGACAGAAAAAAACTATTGCACAATTTTCCATTTAACAAACAGTGTCCTCCGAAAAAAAGTGGCTGCTAGCATCATTGGTATATAAAATGGATTGTCATCTTTTTAGGATCACGAAATGCCGTGAAAATGTCAAATTCCGCTGTCAAAGGAGGTGCTATTATATTTAACTAATATTTTAAGATTTTTGGAACGTTTGAGTCTTATACAATTTTTTTGGTTTTTTTTAAATATCATTAAAATTGGCTGCTGGAAAAAGTGGCTGCTATCTTGATTGGTTGCTTAAAGTGGCTGCCAGCTTGAGTCTGGTTCAGTTGTGACCTGTATTCAATTCAGTAGGTCTACTTGATTACTTGATGTTCGACCTGTTAGTCAAATGCGTTTTGTTAAAATATACCTTTTCACTCTTTTGGTCTTTTGGAAAATGTTGTTTGTGCTGTATTTAGACCCTTCTACAACGAAATTTGTTTTACATGCACACGTATAAAATTTGCGGTTTTTATTCAACGCAATCATAGGTTTGAACGTTGTTTTCAATTTAGACTTGTTTATACTGGCAGTCTTTAAATGCACTTTAATTGGGTCTTCCAAAAAATTTTAAATCAATTTTAAAAGGTGTTTTTATATATTTATACATAAACACGCTACTCTCAATTTTGTTTAATAACTGGCTTTTTGTGTTTTGAGAAAGGCGCTATGAAGACAGCAGATAAAACTACACAAAAAAACAAAAAAAAAACAGACATCGACAAACAACATATATCTGTTTGGTTATTTTTTTTTCAATTTCTTTTCTTTTCAACGATAGCAAGATTATTATACTAATCTCGTTTTCACACATATAAACAAGTTATTCAAGAATTAAAATAAGTTTTATAATTATTAAACTGCAATTTAAAGTTTGTGACTACTAACTTGTTCTGGCGGCATGTAAGTGTTGCATGGCAAACTTCAGCAAATCATGATGCATCCATTGTTTCCTATCAGTTCCGGTTTACCGCAGTCATATTTATAAATAGAGAAGAACAAAATATAGAACGCTTTGTTTATTTAATAAAATGAAGTCCCCAAATATTTAAAGAATAATATATCTATTCACATGAATAACTTTAAAAGGACACGTACATTATTGAAATTAATGTGATTTGTAAGCAGATAACATTCAATATTTACATTTCTGATGTACATGTGCGTAGAGTTTTTTTTTAAAGGGAATGGTTTAATAAAACACACGTTATATTGAGTCCGTTTTACCTCCCACAGGACCATAGTACACATGTAACAAATAAACAGGTATCCTAATATATTCTTATACAAAATACTTTAATTACTTGTGTCAAAAAGTATAACAATTAAAACGCCATATACATATAGTGTCCTATTTGCGAGGAATACAAACAATTATGAGGGGGCGGACAGGGGTACCTTTCTCCCACCTCTTTCTCTTGTCTACCGCCCTAATACATGCAAAAACTAATTTGTATAGGAAGCTCATTTAAAAGAAATCGATCAAATGTCTTGTTTTTTATGTCTCGTCCCCGTCTTTTCCTTTCACAAGATAGAAGTGTCGTTTCTTCTGCTTCAAGCACTTCAATAACTTCTTTACTGCTGTAAGCTGTCTGTTTGCATTGAAATTGTAAGTCTGATGCACGCCGTTTCCCGATGAACTTTAAAAAAACTAGAAATCTGAATTATAGAATTGCAGGATTATGTGTGAAAATACGGGGAATTTTTGTGCCACTATTGGTGTAATTTCGGTGAGAAACCCATTCGTTTTAAAATGGTTGCTGAAAAAGGCTGCTTGCAAAATAGAAAAATAAAATTCATTTTGAAAAGAATACGGATATAACTTAGCCAAAATGCATAGTACAAGCAGCGTGGAAACTCCGGCAGAAAATGGTTTGTTGGAATGGAATTAACAAAAAAGAATAATTGTCTTTGAACTTGGATATTTTGCTGCACAACTTTCCCTATGTTCCAAGTGTAACCAGTTTCTGAACATTTTGGACTGTACAGAAAGTATGGTTCCGGAAGCTTGTAAACAATAAATTGCCAACACTGTAATAGTAAAAGCGATAAGCGCAGTTTTGCACAGGACAGTAACATCAGAATTAGGCAAAAGTTAACAAAGGAATGACATTTTGGGATGTCAACACTTAACATGCACCCGGTGGGACGAAATAAAATTAGATCATTCAGATCCCGTTACATATTTTTCTTTCAATTCCGTATTTCAAAAGAAATTATAATTTACAATCACACGTTTCAAAAAGTTTAAAGAGATATATTTGTTTACCTAAAGCTGGGGTCACACATTCACGATTTTTACTGCCGTCCTTGACAGGACCATTCCCGATTAAAATTTATTAATAGTCTGATCAAGATCCTATGAATCGTGGATGGAAATTCAAACTTTAATTAAAATTGGTAAAAAAAATAATTAAATCACGACAACAATCAGATATTGTTCAGGAAACGTCGATATTCAACCGATTTACCCCGACAATCCCGTTCTAAATCCGCTTCTAATTTGATTTGTATCTTTCGCAAGGTAAAATTCGACCGAGTCTGTCAGGACTGCGTCCCGATTCTACCGAATGTAATCCGACAGAGATTAGATAGTGACAAGACAGTGAACCGACGCTGACGGAAGTTATCCGTTCGAAAACTGTCGGCATACTCGGGATGACCAGGTACTGTCGGAACGTAATCCTATCACGGTCCGCTCTATCGCAGTGTAAACGGCTTTGTCTGGTCTCAGTCGTATTGTATTCTGTAATTGTCGGGACTCTGACGTGGGTATCATTGACGAGTTTAGAATTAATAATGGGACTGTTTCGGAACGGTTTCGGCAAAAACGGTTCGCAATTGACAAGATCTGGATGCAATCTGGACTCAATCGGCAGAAAAACAGCAATGAAAAATTTCTCCAGATCATTCCCGTTCCACAGGACACCGTCCCGAATACACAGAACATTGTTAGGAATTCGATCCGATACAGCAGAATCTGTCACGACATAGGCACGATTGTAATCCGACTAGACAAAATCGGCTGAGTTTCCCCGAATGTTACGGGACGCACCTAACTGTCGGGGTGCTTTGCCGAACTATTCGGACCCTTCCCGACCAGTAGGAATCTGTTACGAACTAAAACGACTTTGTTCAGACAATAATAGGACATTCCAGATAATTGAGGATACTAATCCAATTTTTTCACTTTTCGCGTCGTATCGCTGTCTGATCTTAAACGGGAGCAATAATCGGCAATGTGTGAACCCCGCATTAAGTCCGCAACTACGCACACAACTAACACGTTTACATCATAGAGAGTATATATACTATATTAAAAATGTTTATTATTTTATCTATCACTTTTACAACTGACGGAATGTTTTATAAATAACCTTTTTTGATTGCTGCATTAAATGTGTCTTTTAATTAGAATTATTTCAAATTGCATTGTATCCTCCTGAACATGCCTGAAATATCCACCGGACATTTTGCAACCTCAAATCACTGTTTATTTAATAAAAGCACTTTATCCATGCATGGAAGTAGCGGTAGCATTGCCTTTGACTAGTTTGGTAGGGTAAAGTTGAAGATATCTTTTTTTTGTAAGCTGAATGTGCACCAAGTTAGGTCGAAATAAAATTAAATCGGTAGAATTGATTGGAAATTTACGAAATCGGACAGTGAAAATGAAAACAAAATAACAAAACGCCGTTCAGATCACGTTACATATTTTTTCAATATCTCTGAGTAAAAACAACATTACTCTACATTCAGTAACGTCATTCCTTTTCAGCTAAATTCTTTGCATATCGGTCAATTTTGGAGCAATTAATCTTTAAAAAAAAATAAAGATGTGGTGTGATTGGCAATGAGACAAATCTTCACAAGAGACCACAGACACAGAAATTAACAACTATAGGTCATCGTATGGCTTCAACAATGAGCAAAGCCCATACCGCATAGTAAGCTATAAAGGCCCCAAAATGACAAACGCAAAACAATTCAAACGAGAAAACTATAGGCCTAAATTATGTACAAAAGAATGAACGAAAAACAAATATGTAACACAGCAACAAACGACAACCACTGAATTACAGGCTCATGACTTTGGACAGACACATACATACAGAATGTGGCGAGGTTAAACATGTTAGTGGGACCCTAACCCTCCCCTAACCTTGGACAGTCAGACCGAACTAACTATAAAAATCATTTGAAAAGGGCTTAACTCATCAGATGGAAACAAATAGAAATGCATATAACATAAACATAGAGTGGACGTGGCCGGGTACTTGTGCATCCCAACAACACACATACACTAAAGTTCAGATCTGAGAGTACTCACAGTTACTGACAGATAGTTCAAAGCCACTAACAACTAATAAAAAAAATCGTGTCTCTAAGACTAAATTATCATGGCAATCAGTACACATCCAACATCAAATGGATTTGGTGTAAAGACTTCATGAACAGAGTAGAAAAACATGTCCTTGTCCAATGCCAAGATACAGGTATCGACAAATTGTAGATCCATGCAAGGATTTAGACTCAGTATAAAATCCTGGAAATTGTTCGTTTTTAGTCTTTCTCCGTATGTATAAGAGATTGTGATGAATTAATGACGACGCTCGGAGTATTAAATGAGGTTGTTTTCGTTACTATGATATTAGTATAAACATATTTATTTATAGTGGATTGGGAAACAAGTTATTGCAACTTATATTAATCCCTCTCCACTTTGCGGGTGCGAGTGCTGCCTTGTAGCGGCATTAACATGCTCCTTTTTGAAATCTACAAGGATGTCTTTTACATGCAAGAGATATGGCTATCTCTTAACACGACTCAGCCATTTATCGTCCCCTTCCGACGGACTATCATCGTTTCTCAGAACCATACTCGCAAATGGTTTCAAGGGAGAGCCAAAAATTCAGTCCCTGAAATGTTCTCCCCAGAGCGGGGATCGAAACAGGATTTTATTATAATCTATCATTAATACACATAATATTTTATGCAAATAACATCTACATGTATATACATACATATGCATGTTCAAGCTTTCAATACGAATTGAAAAAAAATATTCTGTCATAAACGAACCCGCCGGCCAGGAAAAACCAACAATCAAGCTACCTTAGTCGATATGGAAACCTGTGTCCAAACCCTAATGCTCGGAAGATCGTACATTGGACAGTAATGAAAATTAGCTTATGTTCACATAAACAAATATTAACAAAATATAAACAAAATACCAATATATAGTACAAAACAAGAAAAAATCAAACAATAATGAACCAACATTAAATCTGAACTTGACCAGTTCGAAGTTGGCGAGAGAATGGTCTAATAGGAAAATTAACCCACGAAAAATGACCCCTCACGTGATACTACAATTAATATCACGTGTCCATATATATATTTGAAAGAACCGTTAGTACAAACAAAATTCCTCTATACTTCGAAACGCGGAAAATTATAATTATTTTATGCATAGTTTACACTATCTTGATCAGTTCCTTAGCTGTATCGTCGCAAAGAAATGATATTTAATTGATGGTGTAACTGCCACGAGCACTAATGACAAATCACATTCTTATTTGCGCACCAACAATGACGCAGGTTCAGGGTTTAATGTTTAGATTTGAATATTTTTTAACATCTTAAAATATCTTCAAAATCGAAATGCTATATCAGAGCTTAACAAGAATATCCAAAATAATTAAACATTCGCACCAAATTTAAAGTAAAAAAATGACCAATTTCCAGCAGGTAAATTTTGATGGGGAAAACAGCAATATATTATAAGTTTCTTCGCTTTTGATCACTTGTAGTCCAGTGCGTGAAGTGATGTTGTGTTATTAATAAATACACCTTAGTCTTATGTTTCAAACGCATGCGCTGTAATAATAAACGGTTCCTATACGGAATCCAACTATAAGAAATTTGTCAGATATGGTAAGCTCTAGAAAGCAACACGTAAACAATGGTATAAATTCAATAGAACATCTACTTCCAAGACCAAAATGTCCCTTAAGACAAACATTTTAAGTTAAAACTGCGGACAATCTCTTTCAATAGTTCATGGGACAGGCACATGCACAGGTGACAGTTGTGACTTGTTTATTTACTCCCTATAACCTTATCACTTAAATAATACAACAAACAAACAAAAAGCATGCATACACAACGTACATTCGACCATAAACCATTAAACAAGAAAGGGTACGTAAAAAGCACAGGTACCAGTAATCCTAATATATTGATATCGGAGTCGAAGGCACCTTGCCGAGTCGGGTTTCGAACTCAAAACCTCAGTTTTGACAGGCTAGTGAATACTGAAGATGAACTACTAAGGCTTGATGACGACGATATTTTTAGATCACTCGTCCAACGATGACCTGCTTAATTACAAGGACATTTTTACGACATTAACTTTAAATAAAACTGTTTGCGATAATTCTTACCTTCTATCCCTCCAGTAGCTAAATGTGTAGTGTCTTCCATTCAAACACTTTTGTAAATAATAAAATATATTACATATGTGTATACCCTTTAGCATAAATACACGAAGATACTACCACGCAAACATATCGAAACTGTTTTAAATATACTTCTTTTCAAAGTTAAATATAATCACTTTTTTGCATTTCATGCAAATTTTACGACGGACCCTTATCCACTACATTTAAAACATAAATAAGATAAGGAGAACGTAATAGTTTTTGGCAATCATTTGTCGGTTACGAGGTTACTTTAAAGGTTATTTATATTTTTGATTTTCGAATGATTAGGTCAGAAGAATTGATTTTTTCGTCTTTATATTTTGAACTTTTGCATCAGTAGGTCAGTGAAATTGATTTGTCGTCGTTTTGTGTATACCATTTAGTATAAAATTATAAACGAGTTCTTCCACGGTTTAGAACCCTTGAAACAACTCATTAAGGTGGCCTGTAATAAAAGAAGAAAACATGTACTCCTATCTTATGTCTTCGTTTCATGAGGATGTCAAAATTGTTGCCTTGATCATGACTTATCCATTTCTTTGATTCTACATGCACAACAAAGTTATTGTTTATTGAATATAACATAAACATTTGCTACTGGACGTTAACAAATAACTATAAATCAACAACAACAACAAAACACTTATATCTTCGACTTTAAAATTAAAAATACAACAAATATAAAAATAAGGAGATGTGGTATGATTGTGAATGAGACAGCTATCCACCAATGTTAAAATGAAGTGGATGTAAAAAATAAAAACACAAAAATACTGAACTCCGAGGAAAATTATAGGCAACCGTACGGCCTTCAACAATGACAAAAACCCATACCATATAGTCGGCTATAGCGATATATTATCTATCATATCATATAACATAGTTATTTTTACAAAAAACATGACCAATTGTTTACAACTTATTTGAAAAAGAATTATTCATCGCAGCCTTTAGCGTATTATTTAATGCTTTAACCCATGATTGTTAAACATAAGAAGCTGTGGTATGATTGTTAAACATAAGAAGCTGTGGTATGATCGTTAAACATAAGAAGCTGTGGTATGATCGTTAAACATAAGAAGCTGTGGTATGATCGTTAAACATAAGAAGCTGTGGTATGATTGTTAAACATAAGAAGCTGTGGTATGATTGTTAAACATAAGAAGCTGTGGTATGATTGTTAAACATAAGAAGCTGTGGTATGATCGTTAAACATAAGAAGCTGTGGTATGATCGTTAAACATAAGAAGCTGTGGTATGATCGTTAAACATAAGAAGCTGTGGTATGATCGTTAAACATAAGAAGCTGTGGTATGATCGTTAAACATAAGAAGCTGTGGTATGATCGTTAAACATAAGAAGCTGTGGTATGATCGTTAAACATAAGAAGCTGTGGTATGATCGTTAAACATAAGAAGCTGTGGTATGATCGTTAAACATAAGAAGCTGTGGTATGATCGTTAAACATAAGAAGCTGTGGTATGATCGTTAAACATAAGAAGCTGTGGTATGATCGTTAAACATAAGAAGCTGTGGTATGATCGTTAAACATAAGAAGCTGTGGTATGATCGTTAAACATAAGAAGCTGTGGTATGATCGTTAAACATAAGAAGCTGTGGTATGATCGTTAAACATAAGAAGCTGTGGTATGATCGTTAAACATAAGAAGCTGTGGTATGATCGTTAAACATAAGAAGCTGTGGTATGATCGTTAAACATAAGAAGCTGTGGTATGATCGTTAAACATAAGAAGCTGTGGTATGATCGTTAAACATAAGAAGCTGTGGTATGATCGTTAAACATAAGAAGCTGTGGTATGATCGTTAAACATAAGAAGCTGTGGTATGATCGTTAAACATAAGAAGCTGTGGTATGATCGTTAAACATAAGAAGCTGTGGTATGATTGTTAAACATAAGAAGCTGTGGTATGATTGTTAAACATAAGAAGCTGTGGTATGATTGTTAAACATAAGAAGCTGTGGTATGATCGTTAAACATAAGAAGCTGTGGTATGATCGTTAAACATAAGAAGCTGTGGTATGATTGTTAAACATAAGAAGCTGTGGTATGATTGCCATAATGAGACCACGAAAGGACGAGATCGGCGTAAACAACTAATGTGAAATGTGCAGCTTTCAACAATGAATAAACTCGTATGTCATAGTAAGGTGCACAAGATCCGTCATGACAAATCTGAACTGGTACTGTTATAAACTCATATTTGTTTAATAAAAAAACCCACAACTCTTAGCAGGGACCCATTCTTGTGGTAGATCTTTTTAAAACACTTAAGTTAAGGAAACTCTCTCCTTTTTACTCTTAAGTAGTAACGTTAAGCCTAATTAAATAATGTAACTCAACATCCAAATTATTCATGCTTATGTTTTATATTGCATTGAAAAGCACCAGTTTAAATTTATGAGTCTGCGAACATGTAATTTATTTAGTATATCTCTTGCCAATTTAATACTACATTACTTTAAAAGTCCCTATATTAATGCTTATATATAAATTCACGACTTCTTGTAAATACACTGGTTTTTATGGTGGAGGATGATGTTCATTCATATTTTACAGAGGATTTATTGTGTGTTTTAATGTACAATTAACTGTTAACATTTATCGGTCTCATCCGAGTGCTCCTAAACAGGAGGGAATTACGAAAGAAGAAGAAAGTATGCATATTGCTGTGTGTTTTTGATAGTCTACATTGCCTAGAGGTAGAGGGGGGGCTGAGTTCTCACAAAACATGTTTAAACCCGCCACATGTCTACGCCTGTTCAAAGTCAGGAGCCTCTGGCCCTTTTCAGTCATGTACTTTTTGAATTCTAGTTCATTTATATGTTTTGGAGTTTGATGTGACGTCCTTTTTCATTGAATTAGTATACATTTTATTTAGGGGCCAGCTGAAGCAGAGATTGTCTCGCTGTGTTGAAGACCCATAGGTGGCCTTCGGCTGTTTTCTGCTATTTGATGGTTATCGTCTTTTGACACATTTCCATAATAAAATTCTAGCTTGTTAAAGTCCCGCCCGCCAAACCTAAGTGGTATGCATTACACCCCTTAAACTAAGAATATCCTTAAATATAAGACATCTACGGAGGTATCTTCAATTTATAAAAAAAAAAAAAACAACAACAGTCGAAAGTAAAACGGTTTCGTAAAAAAGGAAGTATTAGCATCCAAATAATCAGTTAATAATGATTTAAGTAATATTTTGTTTTCTTAAAGTGGGTAGTTGTATAATTACATCCTACCATTTTGGTTCAATCACACTAGCAGACATATTCGTATTCCAAAAAGTGTTCACTATTTGTACACGCATGAAATTTATACCATTATTTTTCTTTTGATTCATTTGTACGTTCATGCTTTATATAAATAACCTTCAACATTGTATTGTTCAAATGCATAATGCTTTACATCGCTTGTGTGAAGGAGACTATGAAAATATGTATGCACTAAAAATCCTTATTTTCTTTTGGGGAGAAGGAGGCGTTGGGGTTTCAATTAAACATTTTCTTAAAAAATTTTTAAAGTTGTATCTTAAAGGCAATTTTTGTAATTACTTTCAACAGAATTTTGATATGGGTTAAGAAAGACCTTCTCGTCAATTTTTCTTCATTTTTTCCAAACATCTGTTTGAATTTAGTCATTTTATTCATTTACAACTTGGTAAAATCTTCGGAAATACGCAAAGAAATAATCATACATATAAAAATAAGAAGATTATGTATGATTGCCAATGAGACAACTCTCCACAAGAGACAAGTAAGAGAAATAACACATTAGAATAATGGAACCCTTTTGAATTATTTAGGAAGAGAAGTGATAAAAAAAAGTTGTTTTCTCATGGAAATTATTTAAAAAAAAAAAATCTTGATCCTATATTGTTAAGAGTTAAAAAAAAATATGCTCCATGTGTAAATGTTAGTAAATTGAATTATCAGGAATACTGTAAGGGTTAAAGTATCTTAATATGTACTTTAATGTTGTAGTTTTCTTTTGGAAATAAATAAATGATGTTAATGGTATATTAAAATTCGTACTTGAAAGCTTTAAATGAATTTTGTTTTGACTGAAATGAAAATATAAACAGATAAACAAAATAAATTGCATGGGTTGTTTAAAAACCTTAAAAATTAATGGAGTTGACGATATTAAGATTTGTAAGCTTCAAAGGGCAATTAATTCTGATTTTTTTTCAAATGTTATGGATGTTTAAAATAGACTATGAGTAGGTAAATATGTTGTGATGTCTTAATTACAAAATATCTTCCCACATATACAGATTAAATTACAAATATAATAAATGTCCCTTTAGCTTGGAAAAACATATATTATATGAATTAGTATTTTAAATGGGCACAAGCTATCAAAATCAGGTCCACCGATTTGACTCAAATTCTCATATTTGATTTAAAACATACTGAAACACATATCCAAATTACAATAATTTTGAAAATAAACAGTCAACAATGCATATATTAGATACTATATATCAGAATTTCGTGTGTATTTTAGTCTACACGCCATTTAAATAACATTCGAGATGACCCCTAAAAACTGCCGACGGCCACATAACATAAACATAAATATAAATGACAGCGACCTCGTGCAATTAGATTTTTCTATGTCTGTTTGATTTCATGTTATAGTTTAAAACAATAATTTAATTATCGTATTTACCTGTAAAAGAATGAGTTTTTCTGGATCGAATAAGTCAATCAAATGATTCACCTTTGTTTCACTTTCAATGTTGACATTCTTTTCCATTTATTAACTTTACATGCATAATTCATGCGTAAAGCCTCGGTCACACCTTACCGGATAGCACAAACGGACACCTAACGGATGACAATAAAAGTTGTCCGTTGACAAAATTGTTATCCGCTGGGAGTCTGTTGATGTACTGAACGAATAAAACGGACGCGTAACAAATGCATAACGGACACACAACGGATATGCAACGTACGAGAAACGGAAACGTAACGGACAGAACGGATGTCGAACGTACATTCAACGGACGAGTACCGCATAAAACGGACATCTAACGGAAGCGAACCGGATAAAACGGATGAATCAGATATACGAAAAAATTAAAGACAACAATTATAATACATGTAAATCGCAAAAATATTCAAAATGCTTCTGTGTAACTGGTTTTGGTTTGTTCTTCAAAATGTCGTCAAAAGGCAGTTTCTGGCCTAAATAAGAGCTGCTTGATTGTGAAGACGTGCCCTTACTCTAAAATCTATTATGAATAATAAGAATTCATGAACCTTAAAAAATCTAATTGGCATTTCTGATGTTAAATTGTTTTTTGGCATTTGTCCGTTTCAGATCCGTTCATCGTCCGTTTTATCCGTTATACGTCCGGTAGAAGTCCGTTTCATATTCGTTCTACATCCGTTTTATCCGTTAGACGTCCATTAGAAGTCCTTTGGTGAATTTATCTGCCAGACCTCCAACGGATGTATAACGGACACGTAACGGATACAAAACGGAAACGAAACGGACGCCTACCGGACGTTCAACGGACATTTCATCCGTTGCACATCCGTTCAAAGTTTTGAACATGCTCAAAATTGTCCACCGGACAAAACGGACATCGACGGATAAAACTTACGCTAAACGGACATGCAACGGATATGGACGGACGTCTAACGGACATGAACGGATTGAAAAAAATTATCCGTTAGTCATCCGTTCGAGCTATCCGTTAAGGTGTGACCGAGGCTTTATCCATCTCTTGATAAGGGGTTAAATTGAACGTCACTTGAATACGGATGCAATGAGGTCAAATTATTCACTTGCAATGGAATAACTCATCATCGATGTTTCTTAGCTTATTTTGACAACATTGAACCATACTGGCTGCTAAAAGCGAATTATTATTTCACTATATATTTCACTTTCATTAATGATTGAACAAAAAAAAAAATCATATTTTAATTTTTTAATCTCGTAGCTTGTGCGTAGTAACGTGTATTTTGAAATTATCCTGTTTTAAAGACACACGCACATATTTTCTTACTCAAACTCTGATAAATTAAAGTCCATTTAAAGTATCCTTCTTAAATGTACACAAAAAAGTTTAGCAACAAAAATGTGAAATTTTATTTCATTACAAATTCATAACAACATATAATTTTGATAATAACAAAATGAAATAATGACATGTCAGAAGCAACATGACTGTTCATCACTCACATTCATTAGGATTTTCTTTGTATGGAGCGCGGGAAGGTCAAAATGTAGAAATGAGTATAGTTTTATTCAAAAATGGCACCAAATCAATCGCCAGGGAAAAAAGTACGACTGTTTTAAATTACAGGTAAAACTAAGGATAATATCAATGGTGTTTAAATAAAAAATTTCCAGAAACAAAAAACAAAAAACAAAAAACAAAAAAGTGTTGCTAAACTTTTTTGGCTCAGTATAGTTCTCTCGTCAAACAAAATTATCACTTCTCTCATGTCTCAATTTGACATTCGTTTCGACATTTTAGTGTGTACGTATTTATAAGTGTTACCCGTGTTCGTCTGTATGTCCGTCCGTACGTGCGTACATACGTTCCGTATTTGTTTCCGTTCTCTAACTAAGTTTTCCTCAACCAAATCTTATGAAACTTATAACAAATGCTTATAACCACGAAACTCAGATCAAGTTTGAATTTTGGGGGGCGTCCCTTTCACCGTTCTAGAGTCATGTCCTTTTAAAATGGAAAAAATGCTGAATTTTTGTTTCCGTTCTCTAACTTAAGTTTTCCTCAAACAAATCTTATGAAACTTATAACAAATGCTTATAACCACGAAACTCAGATGTTTGAATTTTGGGGGGCGTCCCTTTCACCGTTATAGAGTCATGCCCTTTACAAATGGAAAAAATGCTGAATTTTTGTTTCCGTTCTCTAACTTAAGTTTTCCTCAACCAAATCTTATGAAACTTATAACAAATGCTTATAACCACGAAACTCAGATCAAGTTTGAATTTGGTTGGCGTGACGTTCTTGGGTTATGTCCCATGGACGCGTTCCCATTTAATTAATTCAAGAACAATTTGGTTATAATTGGTTGCTTGACGTATAGTGGCAAATATATCACGCATGTTGAGGATGAAATTCAATTGCACACTCTATTGTAATTTAATCTAATTTCGTTATAAAATCGAACGACAAGGTATGTCGAAATGATACATTAAATGACAGTGCTTTCATTCGGTTTTTAAATTATAATTAAATGCGTTAATTAACACCGGTAAACTTAATTTGTCAAACAACTATAAAAATAACTAGATATAAGAAGATGTGGTATGAGTGCCAATGAGACAACTCTCTATCAAAGTCACAATTCGTAAAATGTAAACAATTATAGATCAAAATACGGCCTTCAACACGGAGCCTTTGCTCATACCGAATAGCAAGCTATAAAGGGTCCAAAAATAACTAGTGTAATACAATTCAAACAGGAAAACCAACGGTCTAATCTATATAAAAAAGGAGAAACGAGAAACACTTATTAACCACATCAACAATCGACAACCACAGAACAACAGGTTCCTGGCTAAGGATAGGTGCAAACAAATGCAGCGGGTTAAACACTGTTTATTTTCTGGTTTGCCTCCATATTCAAGTTGGTATCAAGCTTGCGTATGGAGTCCCCTTTTCCATCACTTTAGTACATATTTTTAACGGTGACTTTAATCTTTTATAACTGTTGTTGTCAAATAGTTCGTTTATATGTATGCTGGCGTTTGTTTTTGTTTGCACTTCAGTTTTCCTCTTATATGTGATGTGTTTCCCTTGGTTTTAGTTTGTAACCCGGATTTGTATTCTCTCAATTGATTTATGACTTTTGAACACCAGTATACTACTGTTGCCTTTATCTATCAGCGGATTTCTACTCAAGTTGCAAATGTCGTCCTGAATATGCATGAAATATTTGCCACTGAACGTTAATCAACCAACAATCATCAACCAATCTAATTGTAATAAGCAGAAACTTCGGGTGCCATTAGTGGAACAAGTGGCGTTTGATGTTCCTCATATATATATACATGTATATAGAATAATAATGGAATTTTTGTTTTTCTTATTGACTTTATAAGCAATTGAATCAAGCGAGCATTCAATTTTTAAATGAAGTCGCGTGTATTTCATTGATAAATTGACGCAGATGGACATCAACGCGCGACATTGCTGCATTGACACGTGAGTCATTGCCTAATTATTTTCGAGCATGATCTAAATAAATATTAGGCAGTAAGATCAAAGGGAAACTGTACAAATTGACAATATAAGTTTTTCTCTGTAGTATTGTATGGCCTGATGTTTGTTTGTTTCTCCTTATTTTTGTAACAGTGTTGTCTATCTCTTTTCGATTAGTTTTTATTTCCACGTGGTACATACTCTCCTTTTTAATTACCAGCTGAAATGAAATCTTAAAAAAGTCAAACATAACACAAGTTATAGTTATTGACCAAGCAAGTCGGTATATTGGATTTAATCTGCACAGCTTGTGTGACCCTGATTTACCCGAACGACGTAGGAGTTTGGGTTAAAGGGTCACACGAGCGTGCAGATTAAATCCAATATACCGATTTGATTGGCCAATAACTGTTTTAACACATGACGCCACCAATTTACGTGAACGTTTTAGAAATATGCGGAAGATATTCCGCAATCCACGACTATTATGACAGTTTCTTGTATAGTAAAGAAAGGGGGAAACGAGGCTTTATGTAGTAAGAGGTTGGTAAGTTTTAAATAATATTTGTTTTTATATTTAGGCTTTTTCCTAAATTGTAACATTGTTAAATTTATTAAAAAAAAATTCTAATCAGTGACGATTCAAATCGGTATTATTGAGTAAAGATTAATTTCTGTTCTTTCCTTAATGATATGTTTGATATGTTTTTTTCACGAAAAGTCGAAAACAATTTTTTTCTTTCAATTTTAGCATAACATATAGTGGCAGCTAAGGGGGAAACAAACATTTTTTTCTTCTCAGAATCAAAAACAAATTATGTTTTTCTCCAAAAACTGGAAACAAACTTTTTTTTCCTAAAAAAAACATAGCCCCCCCCCCCCCAGAAAATCAAATGGTTGCTGCCTTAGTACATAAATTTAAAATGTTAAATAAACAGAAATAATGATTCTCATTTCAATCTTTAACATACACCTCTTTCCAACCCCAAATAATTCGATACCCAAAGAGTCCCTTTATATGAATTAATATGCCAAAGAATCGTAATGAATTTCATTGAGTCTAAAACTTATTCAAGTCAGATTTAATTTATTTAAATATTCTTAAATACATGATTTTTTTTTGGGCACAAATTAGAAAAAAATGTTATTATCTGTTCAGACTTTAAAACCCTGATTTAAGATTTACATTGTGTGCACACGAAATAAAATAAATCATGTTATGTCCCAGTTTAGATAATAAAAAAGGAAGGAGAAACCTTTCTTTTTTCATTAGTGGCCTGGTTTGCCAATACGTCTAAGTAGTTTTTTTTTACTGTAATCACTAGTTAACACTGAGGGTTTGAGGGCGAACTCCCCCGTGCGGGAGTTTTGGACTCCAATTACAATTGATTGGGACTGTCAGTATTCCTATCAAAGGTGTGTGGTTTTCCCCGCGAACTTCGGCTCCCTTAACAAATAAAAACTGGGCGCCACGAAATAGCCGAAATGTTGCTCTTAAAAGTTACGTTAAAAACACAAAAAATCAATCCATCGTTTTTTTTTTATTTTGAAACTACGATGTTTGTACAAAGTGTTTAATGATAAAATTTTTTGTAACTTCAAGTTAAATGGCGGATTTAAAAAAAAAAATAATTAAAAAATGGGGGGGGGGGGGGGGGGGGGGAGGGGGGAGGTAGGTTGTTCATCCTCGAATTGGACAACGTAACATTTTTAGTCTGGCTACAATCGTTGGTATTTTTGAATTTTATAGAATACGTGTAACACCCGATTATGTCTGATGCGAGATATTTAGAGGTGCCATGAATTTTCATTGTGGTTAAATGTGATAATTGGACATACAAAACTTACAATAGTCGTTTGATAAGTTCATACATGTATTCGTTCATGTCTTTAATTCCTCAAAATTGAGACATAATGACTATACATATTTAAATAAATATATAAATTTGAATTTAACTGATATATTTAAAAAAATAAATTTGAATTTAACTGATATATTTTAAAAAATAAACTTGTTGCAAGAAGGTAGATGTAAAAATACTTATAACTTGTACAAAAACCCTGTACAAATTGTAATTTGTACAAAATTACATCTTGTACACAGCATATATAACACAACAAAAAGCATAAAAGATTTGTTTATAAAGTATAACATTTTACTTTGTTTTCATTGTTTTTTGCTGACAAGTATATAAATAGTGAAGAAGATTAACGATTTTATTTGAAGTAGAAATTATATGTTACTGCATAAATTGATTCACAAGTTTTAAAGGTGTTAAACATTATAATTTCTTCGCTCTATAGACTTTTCATAAAGGTAATCATTAAAAGTGCAGCGTTCGAATTAATGCACCTTATCAAATGCACATATGAAATGTCATTATGTAAATTAGTTCTGAACTGTTACGCTTCGCATGTTATGCGTGGTAGATTACTAAGCGCCAATATATTACCTTTGTATGGAGAACTGCAATAAAAGCGCTGTTCCTTTGCTTTTTGTGTTTTGTTTTCGCTGTTCATGTACTGATTTTGTTTCATAGATGAATACCCGATATCCTTTGTTTTTCTATAATATTTTCGTTACTCAAACAGTCGCAGTCGAATACCCATTATGCTGATTTAATATTTATGTTTCATCAGAATCCCTATTTTTGATTTGCAGATAACAATCTTGGGGCATCCCAAAATTATATTTTATTTTCAATAAAAAAAAATCTATGATTGCACGTGCTTCCCATGAAAACGTCATAACAATGTATAGGAAAACAAAATAAAAGATTGATATAACTAATAGCTGTAGCATACATATGAAATTATAACAAAATGAATGCATCTGTTTCGTAATTTAATAGGGTTGTTGAAACTTTAATTGTGCATACAATTTTAGTATGCAGCGGGTAAAAATTTGCTTCAGTCAACGTTTTACATCCCAATAAAATTTAGAAAAGAAGCTTTTTTTTCAGAATTTACTGGATGAATATGCAATAAGCACTATTTAAATAAATTAGCCCCTCCCACCCGAACCCCCAAAGCCACACAATAACGTGGTTAGTCATATAATATGATCTTATTACAGGTCTAGATTATGGAAGAATATTTTTCCATTATAAATCTCTAAAACGCCAAAAACAATATGGGTCAGTTTCTGATACTCTGTCCTTAGAAGATATATGTCACTATCAAATAATTCATAACAAATACTTTAAATCTGAAGAAAAAAAATGAATCACATATTTCAGCCAAAACAGAGCTCAGCGGATTTGTTATGTTTTCATTTATCAAACCACAAATCAAGGGAAAAAAGAAAAAAAAGTCGATGTGAAGTACTAGAATTTAATCCCAACTGTATAAGTCTTTAGGTATTAATATTAAATCATGTTATATTGGTGATAAGCAACATAACAATTCCTCATATTCTATGATAAAATTTAATATTGTAAGTTATTTTGGTAGTACATTTTCATTATATATACCATTCCCCCCTTGCATTTTCGC
The DNA here is from genome assembly GCA_019925275.1 of Mytilus edulis. Classification (NCBI taxonomy): domain Eukaryota; kingdom Metazoa; phylum Mollusca; class Bivalvia; order Mytilida; family Mytilidae; genus Mytilus; species Mytilus edulis. Next base: position 76,227,769 of record CM034354.1, on the reverse strand, counting down.
ATTTCACACATACGTATAAGAAATTATACTAAAGTTAACGTACGAAGAAATGGTCTGTTAGTTACACAGTGTGCAATTGTCCTAATACGAGAATTTATCGGGTCAAAAAAATTCATTTCGGGTGAGGCGAAGCCAAACCCGATATGAATTTTATTGACCCGATAAATTCCGTATTAGGACAATTGAACACTGTGTAACGAATTTATCCTGATTTTGTTATATTACATATTATTATATTCAAATTCAATGTTAGGACAATATCAATAAATATATTTTATATATTAAATAAAAAAAATGTGAAAAATAAAAAATATTATGACTACAAAGCAACTCAATTGTTTTTTGTTTTTTTTTATTAGGTCAATGGTATAAGGGAGATAATTCCAATTGAGGTAATAAATAAGGGAGATAATTCCAATTGACGTGATAAAAAATTGTACTGAAATTTATTAGGACAATATCAGCCAATCAAATTGCGAGAAATTACTCTAAATCAGGATAAAAATAAATATATGCTAATAAAATATCAAAAGAACACAAGTGTCAATACAATTATTCTAGTCGTTTAAATCCAAAGATTCAAGACATTGGTTTTTTTTTTTCGGCAACTGACTAGCGAATAATCATTTTGAGAGTTTTCAGATTACTTAGAATGCATTTCTAGAAAACAAGTTATTATTAATTATTTCAAATATTCCAAAGTCTGTTTATTCACAAGAAAAACAAGTCTTGTTTTCTATAAATAAACGAATCAATATCTATAACAAACACAAACTCTGTGTTGACATGAATTATCATTGATATGGCAATAATCATAATTAACTGTTTAGAAAAAAAAAATTGAAATACTAAGGCTTTTTTACCTCAGGAATAGATTACCTTAACTGTATTTGGCAACACATTTAGGCATTTTTTGTCTTCAATGCTTTTCAAGTTCGTACTTTATTTGGCCTTTTAAACTTTTAAGATTCAAACGTCACTGACGAGTTTTTTTGTAGACGAAACGCGCGTCTGGCGCAAATACAAAATTTCAATCCTGGTACCTATGAATAGTTTATTATCAAATCAATATTTAGAATTTAATGGCCGAGTCAACTCAGTTCGTTCAAGGGCTGTTTGATTTAAGCATTTGTGAACAACTACAGTGGAGATCACTTCTAACCTCTCATTAGAACTGTCAGAATATTCTGCCATAGAACTGTTCTAACCTGTCCTCGAACAGTTCTACATAGAACTGTTCTAAGTAGAACTGTCAGAATCAGTTCTAGGTAGAACTGACTAAATCAGTTCTAGGTAGAACTGTCAGGATCAAAATCAGTTCTAGGTAGAACTGTCCAAATCACTTCTAACCGTAGAACTGTCAGCATAACTGACTAAATCAGTCAGGACTGTAGAACAGTTCTAAATGACATCACTGCAGTAAGGGCACTTTAGAATTTAGAAGAAATAAATCACTTCCAATTACTTTGCTATATATTAAATAGCAGATTTTCTATATTTTTTACTGATCAAACGACTTTTATTACGTTACATGTACAAATATCGAAGTGAATAGAAGGTTATCCAACTCATCGGAGAAATATTTTTATAAGATTGCATACGGAAACATCATTGTTTACGTTTCTTCGTTCCCCGTTTTTAACAGTCTCTTCCTAATATACACATATATGTGTCTCTGATAAAACTCTGCATTTAATTCATGGGATTTTAATCGTAATTTACCTTGTTTGCCTTGGATTTACATTCATTTAAGATTCTGTTTTGACAAATTACAAAGACGCATAGGATAAGTGTGAAATTTAATTAAGGGTTCACTCGACTTTATCTTACCTTGGCCTTATTGTTATGGATCTTTAGACATGTTAGTTTATGTGGTGCTTGTAGTAAAACTTTATCTTCTACACTTTTAACATAAATTAATGGTCAGTAAATCAGATGAGACATTTCAGAGTTTGAATTCTTGTCAAATAAAGCGGGTCGTTAGTAGTTTGCTTGGATTATTTACATTTGTGAATATGCAAAATTGGTATTGTACATGATTGTTGGGCCACCCTTAAAAAATTGTTTGTTTGGCATTGCCGACCCACACTATCAGCAGGTGGGTAGGTAGGTAGGGATTTTTTTTTTTTTTACATTTAAAAGCCTTATACATGTAAATCATGAAGTCTCCAGATCAATGTTGTCTAAAGCATTGCAGCATTGTTGTGTGTACATGCTGGTGGTTTCTTTGAAAGGGGTCAACCATCAATGTCACATTCTACATCATATGGGTAATTTCACGTAAGACAGTCAGTTTTATTGGCAAAGTTGACCAAAGTACCCAGAAAAAAACACAGAACTGAGGCAGGAAACTGACAAATTAACCATATAAAATGTATGACGTGAAAATTGAACTTTTATTGTGGGACTGTCCATTGAACAGAGGCCTGATGTCACATCTTGAAGTTGTGGTCACAGTTTGGTAAAATTACCATAAGTTAAATGGCTCAACCACTACGGCTCCTGGTGCAAATGGACAAAGATTTAAAACTTTGCTTTGGTTTTATAAACATCACTTTCTACACCATATGGGTAATTTCATGGCAGTCAGTTTTATTATGAATAATAACACTGAATGGCATACAACAAATAAATGAAGCTAATAGAAACGACCCCGCCTAAAAAACAATGCAAACTATAAAAACAATAAAACAAAACACAATTCAAACAAAACAACATGAATATTTGAACACTATCCAAACAAAAAAACGAAAAAGGTGTATATACCAAGTGCATAATAGTATTCTTAATTGCTAAGGCCACAATGCCGTATTTGGCAAAACCTTTTCAACTTTTGATCTTCAGTGCTGTACAACTTTTGATCTTCAGTGCTGTACAACTTTTGATCTTCAGTGCTGTACAACTTTGTACCTTTTTCACTTTCGATCTTTTATATATGCAATGTTTACATGCGGAGACACTGTGAAAAAACATGAAACAAGATACACTGAATGTAAAGTATATTCCTGAACATATATGAAACATATGTTACTGAACTCCAAGAAACGTCCTGAAAATACATGAAAGACGTGTCACTGAACCTAAGGTAAAGTCCCTAAAACATGAACTTATATCGTCCTCCATCTAAAATAGATTGGAAAGAGTGTCGTCAAGTCACCAAAGATGCTGTTTCCTCGTTTTGTGAAAAATGGTGTAAACGGGAAAAATCTGATAAAAAATCTCTTGATTCTTATTTGAATACATGTATTAATGTGGTAGATAAGAGAATATCACATTTTGAAAATAATTTAGAAGTAAATAATAGAGTACATAATACACCTATTTCCAGAATAAGAAATAAATTTCAAATACTTTCAAAGCGGTTTGTGTTTGTACCGGCCGACAAAGCAGCCAACAATGTAGTGGTAGTATGCCGTAGATACTACACGGACGTTCTTAAGAATGAAATTTTAAATTCATCTACATTCAAGTCCATCCGCTCCACAGAGAGTCATATAGTAAAAAAGAATATCACAACCACATCAAAGCTTAAGGCTTCTTCTGAACATTTGAAGGTACCTACTATGTATTGGCTACCTAAACTACACAAAAAAAAACCATTTAAATATCGTTTCATCTCGGCCTCTAGTAAGTGTTCTACAACTAATCTTTCAGTGAATTTAACTAGTTCATTAACTACTATTAAAGAGCTTATCATAAACTATTGTAATAAAATATATGAACATAGTGGTATGAACCATTTTTGGAGTGTAAAAAATTCTTTGGGTGTTTTAGATAAATTACGTGCTTTTGATGGTCCTTTTTATTCTGTTAATAGTTTTGATTTTTCTACTCTTTACACTACACTTTCACACTATCTTATTAAACAAAAGTTGTCCTACTTAATTAAATGGTCGTTTGGTAAAGCTGAATGTAGATATATTTGCTGCAACTCATTTAAAGCCTTCTTCTCTAATGAGAAAGGCAATTATACTAGATATACTTACTGGAGGTGTGATGAGATGATTGAAGCTGTTAATTTTCTCCTTGATAATATTTTAAGGAGCGACAAGTTTACATGGATCATTTCTAAATTTCCGGGCACGGTAAACAACATTTCCGTAAAAATTAGGATGTGCTATCCCGTTTAAAATAAGTTTTCTACAGGTACAACCAAACTTCAAAACCAAATTTCGTAAAGGTTTTAAGTAACGCCGGAAATTTAGAAATGATCCATGTAAACTTGTCGCTCCTTTAAATAAACTTATTCTAAAAGGTATTCAACACTGTAATAAGATCATTGAAGATTGTTTTTATTGGTATAAATATTGATTTTGTTATCAGTAAATTAAAAGCTAACTAAATATTACCAGTATGTTACATATTCATGGATCTACAATCTGTCGATACCTGTAACTTGGCATTGCACAAGGTCATGTTTTTCTCTGGCTGTTTATGACGTCTTTACACTAAATCCATTGGATGTTGGATGTGTACGGATTGATTGTTTAGTCGTAATAGATGCATGATTTTTTTATTAGTTGTTAGTGGCTTTTAACAAGCTGTCAGATAACTTCGAGTACTCTCAGATTGTTTTCGGAATTATAGACCAGTCTCTAATCTTCCTTTCATCTCAAAATTGTCGGAAAAAGTAGTGGATAAACGTCTTGATCAGCATCTTGACAACTACAGGCTTCGTGATCCTTTACAATCAGCGTATAGGCCACATCATTCAACTGAGACAGCCCTGCTTCGTGTTAACCATGATATCGTGGAAGCACTAGATGGACAATTATCAATGGTGTTGGTATTACTTGATCTTTCAGCAGCATTCGATGTGATCGATCATTCAATATTGTTTCAACGGCTCGAACATTCGTACGGGATAACTGGACATTTAAAGCATTAAATTGGATTCGTTCTTATCTTACCAACAGGAACCAGCGAGTCGTTATAGGGTCGGATAGATCAAACGCCAGTCATCTGCCATTCGGAGTTCCGCAAGGTTCAGTTCTCGGACCAAAACTGTATTGTCTTTTTTCGAGATCAATTGGAAATATATGCCGTCGTCATGGTTTCAAATTTCACTGCTATGCAGATGACACACAGGTCTACATGACAATCAAACCGCTCGATGACTGGAACAACTACGTTAAAAGACTTGAATTGTGTTTGGAAGAAATTGGCATTTGGATGTCAAACAATCTGTTGAAACTAAACCAGGATAAAACGGAACTGATCGTCTTTTCATCGAAACATCAGTCGAAGAACATGCCTGTTTTCCAACTTAAAGTAGGTGAAAATGTCATCAATAGTGTCACATCGGTACGTAATCTTGGTGTTTATTTTGACAGCCGTCTTACCATGGAAAAACAAGTTGCGTCTATCGTAAAATCGTGTAATTACCATCTGTGCAACATTGGACGAATCCGACATTTCATCTCTACGGATGCTTGTAAAACTCTGGTTAATTCCCTTGTAACTTCCAGACTTGACTACGTAAATAGTCTACTCTTCGGCGTTAACAAGTGTCAAATTGAAAGGTTACAGAGAGTATAAAACACTGGAGCCCGTCTTGTTACGAAAACTAGGAAAAGAGAACACTTTACACCTATTCTCGCTGGACTGCACTGGCTCCCTGTTGAATTGCGGCCAAAGTTCAAAATCCTTGTCTATACGTACACGGCACTGCAAGGAACTGCCCCGGACTATATACAGGAACTATTACATCTCCAAACAACTAGGGCACTACGATCAGAGGGCAGCCTTAGACTCGAACTGCCACATGTCCGAACAAAAACGTACGGTGAAAGACAATTTAATCGTGCTGCCGCTACCCTATGGAACAATCTGCCTGTACAAATTCGTCACTCTAAATCTGTTCAGTGTTTTAAAAAACAATTGAAGACATATTTTTACAGACTTGCGTTTAATAAGCTGTTATCTTAATTCTTATTCCTTTTATTTGAAAATGTGCTGTGATTTTTGTTTTTTTGTTTTCTTCGTACAATTTATATTCTAGCAAAAGTTTTCATGACCATTTCAATTATTTATTATAATCTTTCTGCTAAATTTTTAATATATTTTCGCTTTCTATGTTTTTTTTTTTTTTTTTTTTTTTTTTTTTTTTTTGTACTTATTATTGATTTTAATTCTATTATTTTTCTATCAATATAATTATTTATGTTCATATATCTTTCATATATACGTTTTTAGTTCTTTTAAACATAACATTTTTTATTTCATTTTGTTTTGTGGTTAACTTAATATATTTTTATCATGTATATATATATGTAAAGCGCCTTAGAGTGATTTTATTGTTATATAGGGCGCTATAGAAATTTTTACTATTATTATTATTATAGATCTGTTCATTGTGTCGGGATGTATAAGTACCGGGCCACGTACACTTGTATTTTTGTCCATCTGATGAGTTAAGCCTTTTTCAACTGAATTTTATAGTTCGTTCTTATGTTGTACTGTTATACCACTGTCCCAGGTTAGGGGAGGGATCCCGCTAACATGTTTAAGCCCGCCACATTATTTATGTATGTGCCTGTCCCAAGTCAGGAGCCTGTAATTTAGTGGTTGTCGTTTGTTTATGTGTTACATATTTGTTTTTCGTTCATTTTTTTACATAAATAAGGCCGTTAGTTTTCTCGTTTGAATTGTTTTACATTGTCTTATCGGGGCCTTTTATAGCTGACTATGCGGTATGGGCTTTGCTCATTGTTGAAGGTCGTACAGTGACCTATAGTTGGTAATGTCTGTGTCATTTTGGTCTTTTCTGGATAGTTGTCTCATTGGCAATCATACCACATCTTCTTTTTTATATTATGTAACTGAAAGCAAAGTATCGTTCTGAACAAAACTGAAATATGTGCATATTATTAACCGCAAAGTAGAGACCTGAACATATATACATGAAACATGTGTGTGCATGTAATTAAACTTAGAATGTCGTTCTGAACATACATGAAACATGTGCAACTGAACGTAAGGTGTAGTCCTGAACAAACATGAAACATATGCCACTGAACGTGAGGTATAGTACTGAACATAAATGAAACATGAACAAAATTAGCTAAACATAAAGTATTGTCCTGCACAGACATGAAAAATGCCACTAAACGTGAAATATAGTCCTAAAAATACACGAAACATGTGCCACTGAACGTAAAGTGTAGTCCTGAACATATATGAAACATGTGCCAACGAACATATTAAAGTATCGCCCTGAACATATGAAACATGCCACTGAACGTGAAGTATAGTACTGAACAAACATGAAACATGCTACTGAACGTGAGGTATAGTAATGAACATACCTGCAACATGTACAACTAAACAAAGAATTTTCCAGAACATAAATAAAACATGTGCCCGAACGTAAAGTATCGTTTATGTCCAAGTATAATTAATTGTATGTGAATGTATCATAATGCCGGCCGATGACAATTATTACATTTTTTATGTGCATTTTTTTCCAACTTTCCTAAAGTTTCAAGAACTTTTTGAAGTAGTTTGATTGTTATCATTGTTAGATTTTTGATCATATATTCAATGATTGCATCTGCAAAAAGGCATGTGCCAGCTGGAATTGAAGCCAACTGAAAGTTAATTTGAGAATAAATAAAGACTCAGTTGGTCTCACGCAGAATGCGAATTTTAGCAAGGTTATAAAAAATAAAGTTATGACGATTTAACACGACATAGCATAAAGTCACGCTAGCTCTCTAGAACGACTTGATATGTATGACATGTTAACAAAATCTGTACAGTCATGTTAACATGCATATATTTTAATCTGAACCAGTGGATTTTAAAAATGAATATCCTGGCCTGGTAAAAGTTTGAAATTAATGATTTTGTCCAATAACATAATCTTCAACGCAAGATACCGGATCTGTCCCTGAAATATTATCTGATTGTTAAACACGTGCTCAATATCCATGCTTTTTTGTTGATTGTTAACAAACGGGTGACAATCGTTAAACTTCGGCTTCAAAACACGAACTTTAATTACCTGCCATATCTTCACAACAACACTGACCGATTGAAAAAAATGACGATTATACGAAATTTATGCGAAAAAAATGATAAAATCGTGCACAGAAGACTAAGTTTATGATGTACAAAATGTATGTATGCATTGGTTCAAGAATTGGAATAACATTTGTTTTCACCGGTCACTGGTTTCATATGACTTTAAGGTTCAAACAAATTTTATTTGAAATATAAATATGCTGAGACGGTGAGAATGTTGGACACACGTTTTAACAGCAGTTTTTTAGCGGACGTCAAGATTAATCGAACCTTAGATAAGCCCCTGTTTTCTTGATGAAACATAAAAAGTAAGACATATGAATGATCTAGTTGTATCTTCCCAGCATATGATCCAGTCCATGCGAAAATGTACAAAAAGTCCTTTTGATAAACTTTACAGGACACGTTATCAAAGTTTGTTATAGTATTTTTGAAAAACGATTTTATAAAAAAAAAAAAATCATTAATGTAAACATTCATAAGATTGTCAATTCTATGCCGATATTGTCAATTAAAACAGAAAAAGACGTAGAAATATCTGCATTTTTGGTATTTGAGCAAGTGTAAAATCATTTGTTCCCCGGACTTATGTTATACCGACCAGAAACTTAAAGATTTACGACACTACAGAGACAAAAGTCAATAATTTCCGTCAGTTCTACAGGTTTAAAGAAAGTAGGATAACATTAAAACATGAGGAAAAATACAAAAACTATGACATCTTGTGTTTTAGAAATTGAAATTTCAGTTCGAACCGTTTAGTTAAGTTAAGTTATTAAATATTATATAAATCAACCTTAATTGCACGGGATTCGAACCGTTGCCTGGTTAGATTGCATTGATGCGAGAGCCTTATCCCCACTGCTACTGGGGTTAACATTATCAATTGGTAAATCAAGCCATTTAAACTGTACTTTGAAAATGATTGAAATATATGAAATAATTCATTTAAAATCTTGATAAAACTAAGGGGGGGGGGGGGGGGGGGTCTCAACACTTACAGGTGCATGTAGCTCACAGCTTAATGATATGAGGAAAAGTAAATGTGTTTTATAAATCACAAGTCTACTACCAATAATTATGCACACTTTTTGGAATTTCGTAAATTTTTCGTTTTTGTACCTTTTCGCATGGACTGGCTCATATTAAAGTCGTAAAACGGATCATTTTTGTATCGCATTATCCCTCCTTATACATGGTCCTACATAAGAGTGCGCCGAAATGAAACGGCGATTCAGTATATAGAAAGAAAATCATGAAAACGTTGGTTTCATTCCCTGGACGTATATTCTCTTTGCAGACGAAAATGTAAGTGCATTCAATGGCCTAGCACATACATGTATAATATATGATAAAATAATACGCTGTGTAATCAATTAAGATCAACTTTACATCACAGTTCCAAGATTGCAATTATTCAATAACAATAGCAGCGGGAATCATACAAGTTTTCATCATTTTTTTAGATAGAATATTTTGGGTGTGCCTTTCACCAACGAACACCATCGCACAGTGACAACCTACACTAGTCCAAATAAATATGACGTCTGGCAAGGTGTTTTGGGACGCCTTCCTACGACGTCACGGCGTCTCAGGAAAAAAAAATTAGAATAGCCTTGCCAGACGAAGGCGTCCTAGAAAAAAATTAAAAATAGCTTTGCCAGACGTCATAATTATTTTGACTAAGTGACAACCCAAAACAACACCGATTACTAGGAAAACAGTGATATTAAACTATAAAACGATTTATTTTGAGACAAGGTCAATAAAACAAAAAGTAATATAGGACTTGTTTTAAATTTCTGTAACTATTTAATTTTACAGAAGACATAGAAAGACAAAATTTGAAATACAAAAATATTTTTGAGGTGTTACGGTGATTTGCTAGTCCATATAATTATGACGTCTTGGAGGAAGTAAGTAAGTAAGTAAGTAAGTATTTTTTATTGGTTTGAAATCCAAAATTACAGGATTGATACCAAGACAATACAAACATACAAACATATAGCATACCTAATTCATAAACATTGTATATATAAATATATATGAGGAGATGGTACCACAAAGTTATTTAGTACTTAATGAAGCATTTCTAGAAATGTACATGTCGCTTATAAATTTAACAATAATTCTAATTATATCAGTCTCACCACACGTATACAAAAATTTAAATCTTGCTTCATTAGTCATATTTAAAAAAGATGGAACTATTTCACTAATTTTGTAAAACAATTGGTCTCTAATTGTTTTTAGTTTTGTACATTTTAAAGTGAAATGATATTCATCTTCAACTTCTAACAGACACAAAGGACAAATTCTTTCTTCTACAGGGTTTTAATGTGACGCCCTTGTTCAATTCTAAGAAAACTATTACCATGCAATGGGAATTTTAGCAAGGTTATTTTGAATTTTTGCTTTGACGCCTTCCTAAAAGTGTCTTAGAAAAAAAATAATAGGCTTTCAAGATGTCATTATTATTTGGACTAGGCTGGTGATTTGCGGACTTGTGGTGTTATAGACTCCACTATTCTGTTTGATTTAGTTATTCGGTCTTTTAGTTAATCGGAAGAGTTGTTTTTACAATTTAAATATCATATTTAGGTCACATTTATATCGATAAAATACAAACAAAAAAATATACTTTGGGTAGACCGAATAATTATGGCGTCTTGCAAGGCTATTCTAATTTTTTACTGTAAAACATTTTAAAAGGACTTAAGGTGGAAAATAAATGAGAATGAATGAATGATTTGTTACCTGAAGTCCATCAGTATTTACTATACAAAGTATGCCCCAAAGCCAAAATCCTGGAATAATAACTTTAGGTACAATCCCGAAGTCCCTGAAAATATTCTTTCTTCTCTCATTATACATGTTATAGAACTAATCTTTAGTATTTATTGTAAAATAGGTTGTTGTCCTGATAATGCATGACATATTTGCCATTAGACGTAATGTCTCTTGTTTGGTTGTGTCCTGATAACGCATGACATATTTGCCACTGGACGTTATGTTCTCTTGTTTGATTGTCTGCAAGTTGATGCTCGAATCCCAAAAATGTATGATATTAAACCTAAATTCCAGTTTAAAAATTGCATTTGTTTTTTAAAAATCAAACTGTTGAAAAAATGAAAATACCTTTGCAAGAAGCCGGCCAATCTAATTAAAAACGATCTCTCATCGCTCCCGTTTTCTGATATGTCACGTGGGAGATCTAACGAAAACCGCTTTGAGGTCACATGTGACGTGAACTGGAAGTTATGAATTTATATTTGATATGGCAAATGATTTGACGACTATAATGATAATAAGCCAATCAAAAAGTTTTATGGTTATTTGAACTGATGATTTCTTCGTAAATAAATGAGTAACATCCTTACCTCACGATAAACTTTCAAGATCGTCGAAGATCATTTCAATGTCGAACAAACACACCTACGAGGTCACTCACATGTGACCTCAAAGCGGTTTCGTTATTCTCCCACGCGACATATCAGAAAACGGAAGCGATGATGGATCGGTTTTTTAATTAGATTGGAAGCCGGCAGTCTTGGAATATCCTCAAACATGTAAATATATAAGGGATCACTACATAGTTTTGTTTCGTTCTTTACAGGTAATTTCTTCCGTTATATATTGGAGCACTCCTACTTAGGAATATAAGTTTAAAGCTAAATCAAATATGTACATCGATATTTACCATTGTGGTGGGGTGCTATGTAAAATTTATGAGTTAAATACCGTTTGGTATTTTAATGAGACAATAAGATGTGTTAAAAAAATATATAAAGAGGAGTATAAAAAAAGGATCAAAATGTAAAAATAAAGTTACTTAAGGCGAAGTGTACGTAATTGCACGCCTCTAGCGGAATACAGGATTAAAAACGTTCGTCGTTAGTTACGTAAGTTATCTCCCTTACTCCAAGAAAGGACACATAACGAGAAACTACTTTTTGCGGTCTATCACTCAGTAAACGATTAGTTCAACTGTAGTAAACTAATTTGTATGTTCCCTCTTAATATGCATGACATACTTGCCACTAGACATTAATGACATGAAGGAAGCAACAGTCAAAGGTTATCAATGTTGCTTATCAATGTTGCAATTAAAAAAAAAATTCTAAATATCAACAACTGGCGTTGAACTAACTATAATGCTAAAACGTTTTGAATTTCCATCTATCAACTTTAAAAAAAATTCTGATACAATGTAATTAACAGGATTTAAGTCTGTTTAAGGATGTGGCTTTTACATGATAGCATTTTTGAGACGTTCAGGTGTTTAAAAGGGACACTAGCTATAGCAAAAATGTATAGCTACGTTATACATATAAAAATAACATGCAGATACATATAAATGTCAAGTGTGTTACACTAAAAACAACATGTAGACTGTTAGTTGTGATTTACAGAGAGTTGCCCACAGTCTACTACATATTTTAATCTTCAATATATTTGCTTTTCATTGCAGAGTTCAACAAGGACAAAACTACTGAAGTTTGACCTTATTGAACATGTTGAAAGGATGAATGTCTTGGAGGATTAATTGGTGAATTGTTGAAGTTTCAGCTAGTTCAGTAAATTAACAAAAAGGCATGGCAACACACACAGACGATATACGTGATAAACCGCATGTATGTGATGTATGTGGTAAAGGGTTTAGTCAGCTTCGTTATTTACAGATTCACATGAGAATACATACCGGTGAAAGACCTCATGACTGTGGTGTATGTGGTAAAGGATTTAACAGCCTGCTAATTTACAGGTTCATATGAGAACACATACAGGTGTTAAAACTCATTATTGTGGAGTTTGTGGTAAAGGTTTTAATCAGCATGGTAATTTAAAGAGTCACATGAGAATACATACAGGTGTAAAACCTCACTTCTGTGGAGTATGTAGTAAAGGGTTTAATCGACTTGGTAATTTACAGAGTCATAAGAGAATACATACGGGTGAAAAACCTTATGACTGTGGTGTGTGTGTAAAGGATTTAGTCAGTCGGGTAGTTTAAAGACTCACATGAGAACACATACGGACGATAAACCTTATGCCTGCGGTATATGTGGTAAAGATTTTAGTCAGTCGGGTAGTTTAAAGATTCACATGAGAACACATACAGGTGAAAAACCTCATCACTGTGATGTATGCGGTAAAGGTTTTAGTCGGCGTCCTTATTTACAGATTCACATGAGAATACATACAGGTGAAAAACCTCACTACTGTGGAGTATGCGGTAAGGGTTTTACTCAGCTTGGTAATTTACAGAGTCACATGAGAACACATACAGGTGAAAAACCTTATCATTGTGGTGTATGCGGTAAAGGATTCAGTCAGCCTTGTAGTTTAAAGAATCACAAAAGAACACATACAGTTGATAAACCTTTACAACGAATGTGGTAAAGGCTTCAGTCGGCTTGGTAGTCTAAAGACTCACCGGAAAACACATACGGAAGATAAGCAGTATGCTTGTGATGTATGTGGTAGAGGCTTTAGTCAGTGTTTGTATTTACAGAGACACAAAAGAAGACATACAGGTTAATAACCTTAGTACTGTGTCGTATGTGGAAAATACTTTAGTCAGCTGGGTAGTTTACAGAATCACCTAAAAACACATACAGGCGATTAACCTCATGGTTGCAGTGTATGTGATAAAACATTTATTCATGATTTACAGACACACATGAGAATACATACGGGCGATAAACCTCATGACTGTGACGCATGTGGTAAAAATTAAGTCTTCACACGAGAACACTTACCGGTGAATACCCTCATAAATTTGGTGTATGCGGTAAAGGATTTAGTCGGCTTGATCATTTACAGAATCACACAAAAACACATAGTGGCGATAAACCTCATATTGGTGATAAATTTGAGAATGGCAATGATGTATGCGTTAAAAAGTTTATTAAGCTTGGTATTTTAAAGGTTCACATGAGAACACATACAGACGATGCACCTCATATCGGCGATGCAAGTGAGTAAGGGTTTAGCACACTTAGTAATTTACAGATTGATATGAGAACACATACCTATGGTAAGATCAGTGACGTATACATGGAAAAGAATGTATGCATTTTATTTATTTGCAGAAACATATTATGAAAATATATATAGCTGATACACCTTATATTTGTGATATATGCGGTAAATGAGTTACTCATCCTAGGTAGTTAACAGTTTCACATGAGAACACATACAGTCGATAAATCTCATTACTGTGATGTTGGTGGTAAAAAGTCTTTGTAATCTTAGAAATGTGCAGAGACACATGATAACACATACTGTGATGTTGGAAGTAAATGTTTTAATAATATGTAGAATGTGCAGAGACACATTATATCACATACAGGAGATATATATCTCATTATTGTGATGTTGGGAGTAAAAGTTTTAGTTATATTTAGAATGTACAGAGACACATGAGAACACATATAGTCGATAAATCTTAATACTGTGCTGTTGGTGGTCAAAGTCTTAGTTATATTAGAAATGTACAGAGACACATGAGAACACATACAGGAGATAAATCTCATTATTGTGATGTTGGAAGTAAATGTTTTAGTTATATTAGAAATGTGCAGAGACACATGAGAACACATACTGTGATGTTGGAAGTAAATGATTTAGTAATATGTAGAATGTGCAGAGACACATTAGAACACATACAGGAGATATTTCTCATCACTGTGATGTTGGTGGTAAAAGTTTTAGTTATATTAAAAATGCGCAGAGACACATGAGAACACATAAATGAGATACATCTTATGTATTTGGTAAAAGTTTTAATAGGCTTTGTAATTCACAGAAACACATTACAAGACATGAATACATGGTATACAAACTGTAAAACCATAGGAATGTAAGGCATGTGTTGCAGAATTTAATGGAATTTGTGACTTAAATAGACACTTTAGAATACAAACCTGTGTAAAACTCGTTAAAAGGATTTTTGTATTGAAGAATTTATTTGAATTAAAAATTAAATGTTATTAAAGATTAAAGATTGACGTGTAAATGTTAGAACATACATGTTAGCACATATATCCATATATATTATGATATTATTACGTAAGTGTTTCTGTATTGGCCTGAGGCGAAGCCAAAGGCCAATACAGCTGGCCGAGGACCAATAACAAGGCCAATACAGAAATACACGTAATAGTATCTTTATTAATTAACTACAGTTTTACAAATATTTTTTTAATTTCATTTCAAAAGAGATAAATATTTTTTTTTATTCATTTCAAAAGAGATAAATTACCTTGAAGTGGAACTATCGAAATCACAGTTTGTTTCTTTTTATTAGATGCAATACACCTTATCGCTAATCCCGGCTGACCCGGCCGCTTGAACTTTTGACGCATACAACAAACACTTTTCCATTGTGGCGTCAGATATTTTGTTTTATGACGTCAAAATTTTACGGGAACCTGTGTGATATTCCAGTAAAGGTGGACAAATTGCGATAAAAGGTGTATACATAATGATCCGGTGCTGTTTCCAGGTGTCTTCAGCATTTTCTCATCTGATGAATTTTTCTACCCTTTTCAGTCATTATAAAGTGTTTCAACTTAAATTTAGACGCAACACATAAATGGTAATTGGAAAGGTACTGTCATTGCATGTGTTATGCAGAAACTAATTTAAAATCGATGTGTACAATCGTGAAATTGTGAGGTCGTCAAGACTTGAACTTTGTGATAATCTACTCGTTCCCCAAACCTGAAATAGTTCTATCATTTTCAGCATGTTTAAGATAACGAAATGACAACTGCGTCTTCAAAACAACTGTTTACTTTCAGTTTGTGTTTATCGTGACTTTCGATGTAAAGTCTAGAGAGGCTCCAAAATCCTGCACTTGTGTCAACTCGGCCAATACAGAAAAAAATCTATATTAGCCGAGTTATTCTGTATCGGCCGAGTTTACACATTATATTGCATAGGCAGTTTTCATCATATTAAGTCCAATAACAGTGTAGTTAATTAATAAATATATATATAAAAGAAGATGTGGTATGATTGCCAATGAGACAACTGCCGACAAGAGACCAAAATGATACAGCCATTAACAACTATAGGTCACTTTACGGCCTCCAACAATGAGCAAAGCCCATACCGCATAGTCAGCTATAAAAGGCCCTGAAATGATGTATATTTGAGATAAACCTTGAAATTTTGATTAATGTGGTAGGATGTTTAGTGTGAGTTGTAATTTGTATATATATAGATAGACACCTAATAAAATTGATAATGGAAATGGGGGATGTACCAAAGAGACAACAATCCGACCATAGAACAGACAACAGCAGAAGGTCACCAGCAGGTCTTCAATGCAGCGAGAAATTCCCGCACCCGGAGGCGTCCTTTAGCTGGCCCCCTAACAAATATAATTATATACTAGTTCAGTGATAATGAACACCATACTAAACTCAAAATTGTACAAAAGAAACTAAAATTTAGCCAGAGGCTCCTGATTTGGAACAGGCCGAAGAACACATACTGGTTTAAACCTCAAGTTCTCACTTATTTTGAGTTATATTTTCTGCCATTACTGGATATCACACAGGTTCCCGTAAAATTTTGTTGTATGTTTCAAAAGTTCAAGAGGCCGTGTCAGCCAGGATTAGCGATAAGGTGTATTGTGTTTCAAAGTTGGTGTCATTTTTATCATACGATCCGTCCTCACATAGAAATAATATTGGTTTACCATGTTTACAATGAGGCCATATACATGTATATTTACATGATAAAGTGTAAATAAGTTCAGTTTTAGTTGATGCGGTCAAATAATTTTGTTAAAACAACTCTCACTCAGTCTGATATATCGAAACCACTGAAATTTGTTTACAATTCAATACTTTGATTAAAAAAAGGACTTGAATGACTTGCTGATATTCTAAATTGATGTGGAAAGTTTTTTTGTAGCCAATGTGTTCCAATATTCATTGATATTGCTGTCATTTGAATTATACAATCCATCGTAATATGTATTACTATAAGTGATTTAGTATGGGGACTATATATATATTAAGATTTACATAACAAAGTGTAATTATGGTCAGTTTTGGTTGATGCTGTCACATATGGTCAGTTTTGGTTGATGCTGACAAATATGGTCAGTTTTGGTTGATGCGGACAAATAATTTTGTTATATTCATGAGTCAGTCTGAGATATCAAAACCACTGAAATTAGTTTACGATTCAAAATTTTGATGAAAAAAAGGAAATGCTGGCACTATAAACTGATGTGAGCATAATTTTATTTTCCAATATTGCTTTCATTTATATTAAACAATCCATCCTGATATAAAAATATAGGTGATTTACTTTGCGGCTATTAAGATTGACATCATGTACATAATAAAGTGCAAATATGGTCAGTTTTGGTTGATGCGGACAAATTATTTTGTTATACCAGTCAGTCTGAGGTATGAAAACTACTGATATTTGTTTATGATGCAATATTTTGAATAAAAAGAGGACATGCTGGCATTCTAAATTGATGCAAATGAAATAATGTAGCATTGTGTTCCAATATTTCTATCATTTGTATTTTCATGATTTTACAATCCATCCTTACATAAAAATATTACAGATTTACTATGCGACTATAAGAGTTACAAAAAAAAGAGCAAATATGGTCAGTTTTGGTTGATGCGGTCAAATATGGTCAGTTTTGGTTGATGCGGTCAAATATGGTCCGTTTTGGTTGATGCTGTCAAATATGGTCAGTTTTGATTGATGCAGACAAATAATTTTGTTACATGATTACATGTTACTGTCAGTCTTAGGTATGAAAACTACTGATATATGTTTCTGATGCGATATTTGAATAAAAATAGGAAATGCTGGCACTCTCAATTGATTTCCCAATATTGTAGTTATTTATATTCTACAGTCCCTCTTGACCTAAAATTATAACTGAATTACTGTGCAGCTATTTAGATTTACATAAAAAAAAGCAAATATGGTAAGTTTTGGTTGATGCGGTCAAAAGATTTTATTATACGACTCAGTCTGAAGTATGAAAACTACTGATATTTGTTTATGATTCAATATTTTGAATAAAAAGAGGACATGCTCATTGGCAGATCAAGGGGGGGGGGGGGGGGGGGGGGAGGGGTTCAGGAGTTGGAACCCCCTTTTTTTTTTTGACGATCAATGCATTTGAATGGGAACATATAGTTGGACCCCCCCTTTTTTTAAATGGCTGGATCTGCCCCTGCATGCTGGCACTATAAATTGATGCGAACAAAATTGTTTTCCAATATTACTGTAACTTGTATAGTACAGTCCCTCTTGACCTAAATTAAAACTGAAGTATCGTGTGCAGCTATATAGATTTGCAGAAAGAAAGAGCAAATAATTCAGTTTAGATTGATGTGGTCAAAGGATTTTTGTTAAACAGGTCCGTCCGAGGTATCAAAACTACTCGTAAACAGATATTACATTTGGTTAATGAGGTCAGATAATTTTGTTATGTGATAACGAGCCATCCTGACTCCCAGAAGAACAAATGTAAAACAATTCAAATAATAACACCCCCCCCCCCCCCCCCCATAAATACTAATTAACGGCCTAATTTATGTACAAAAATGAAAGAAAAACAAATATTTTATGTTACACATCAACAAAAGAAAATCACTGAATTACGGGCTCCTGACTTGGAACAGGCACATACATGCAGAATATGGCGGGGTTAAACATGTTCTCTTGCCGATTATAAATCTGAAATAAAACCTGCAAAATAGCAAAACTCTATATAATATTAATCGCTATTTTGTCGAAGCCTTTATATTAAGACAAATATTTCTTAAAACTTATAAATCAATTCTTGCCGTAGAATTTATAAATCAATTTTAGCCGTAGAATTTATAAATAATTCTGGCCGTAGAATTTATAAATCCATTCTAGCCGTAGAATTTGAAATCAATTCTAACCATAGAACTGTTCTAGAAGTAGAAAAATGACCTCCAAATCAGTTCTAGGTAGAATGACCAAATCAGTTCTAGCTAGAACAGTTCTAACCTAGAACTGACTAAAAGGTGTCAGGCTGACAGTTCTATATACTGTTCTAGAACAGTTCTCTTTGACAGATTCTGACAGAATTTATGAGAGGTTAGAACTGATCTCCACTGTACTTAGTAAATAAGCTCATGAAGAATCATAAACAAAGTATTCCAGAAACGTTGAAATCGTTATCAAATAAAAAACGCTACGCCATTTTTTGTTGTTGATATGCATTTCAATTTTTTAAATTTTATCATGATTAATAAAAAAATCTCATTCATTAAATGAAACCTTCAAAACAGCACAAACCGTTGAGAACCAAACGTATCCAGAGGCAGATTTAAAGTTTTTTTAAGGGGACCATGGCCCGCCCCCCCCCCCCCCCTTTGTTAGAAAAATATGGTTGTTTATATAGGGAATTACTGAAGCATGACTGGAGCGGGTTCCCTCTTAGGTAGTCGGTGCCCCCCTTTTATGAAAATTTCTGGATCCGCCACTGGTACCTGATACGTAGCAGATCGGGAAACCTCTAGTGGTCGAAATAGTGGTGATCGTGAATGTTCGTTAAGTCCGATTACAGCTGTATTACTTGCACTTACTCAATTGGTATACTAATCAGTGTTTTAATGATGATAGTTTTTCTTAATCACCGCAAAAATCTGATGAAATCAACGATAAGAAATGGAACTAGAATTCAAACTAGTAAAAATGTCATTCGCTTTTATATTACAGTTTGTATTGTTAGTATTTTGAGAAACTTGCTGAATGTAACATGGACAGTTGTAATATTTTATCTTTTTCCTCTCGTCACTCACATCTCAATTTAACTTATCCTTTATTCTTATAGAACACAAAAAGTCCATTCTTCAGGAAAGTACACAGTTACTTAACCGTTATTTAAATAAATTACAGTTTAATGCATTTATATAAAGAAGATGTGATATGATTGTCAATGAGACAAATCTTCACAAGAGACCAAATGACAAAGAAATCAACAACAATAGGTCACCCGCCCGTACAGCTAAATGAATTAGACCATTTTCATACATGTATCACCGAATTTTAATTATGGAGTAAATACGGTTTTGAAAATTAACCTGCTTTGTGGTAGAACATTCTGGTAATGATTTTAGTAAGGGCAATTAATAAAAAGTGTTTATATTGTACTTTTTGTGAAATTGCGCAATATGCTTTATTTGCATCTGCAGTTTTTTATATAAATATATTTATTAAAATAGAACACGATATATTTATGCTATCATGTTTATGTTATATGAGTATGTTTTGTTGAGTTGGAGTTTTAACGTTCAAGCTCTCGCACAATCAGGAATACATATAGCACTACAAAGGCACATGCTCAAAATCTGAGACAATCTGCGTTTTCTCTCATAAATGCAACGATTAGAAGATCTACTACACATAATAGAAGTGTGCTTATCTACAAGATTAGATTTAACAAATATTCTCAAAATACCAGCATTTGGATTAGTTCTTTATTTTGTACTAGAATATAAAGAAAGATAGATATCATATATTGTGTTAAATTCCTTTAAGTGTCTTACAGACAGTGCCACATTTAAATTTGTACTTCAACTTCACTATTTGTCATATCTAAAGTACGTGGAACTACATTCATCCAAATGACATAACAGAAGGGGCATCATCAATAACAAGTTCGTGTTATTGTTTTTTTTTTGTTTTGTTATTGCATATAAACACATGTATGATTAAATTACGTATGAATTTGTACTTTAAAAAAAATGTGCAGAATTTATCTTTGTTTAAAATAAAGAAATATTTGGCATGAGTAAAGTTTTATTCTTTTCAGTACTACTTACAAAAGTTCACATAATATTTCATTTCATATAAGATAATAACCATCACTGGAAGCCAACCAATCATATTTTCGACCCTTTTTTCCTGTTTATAAGAGTTAGTAATCATGTAACCGCAAGATTCCAAAATACTACATAGAACCACAAATAAAACAAGATATAGATTTAT